>VUYV01000480.1:259245-282728 GCA_008711295.1 Anarhynchus alexandrinus | reverse complement strand
GGGGAGGATGACCTCCCTTTTGTTATTATTATTATTGCTATTTTTAAGCAGCTGAAAAATCTGGTGTGTTCTTTGAGTAATAGGAAAACGTGTGCATTAATAGCTCCTTGTGAAGGGAAAATAAGTCTATATTTGCTGTTTGATAAGTGAAAACCAGCCTACGATCATATATCAGCCTCAGCACATTCGCAGCACCCCGGGAGGAATGCGAGTCTTGCTAAGCATGGGAGCGAGCTGTTCATTAGCGAGTTCAGCATGATTAAACTTCCCATGCTCCAGACTACCAGCTCTTGACTTTCCTTAGTTAAATAAACAAAGCTGTCTGATGCGTATGTGATGGCATATCAGAGCTGGAAGCATGGCCAGGGAGAGGAGATGTGCCAAAAGTGAGACTGTTTCTGAGCTCTTGCAAAGAAACAGGAAAACGTGGCTCTGTGTTTCAAGTCCTTCACCCCCAAAGCCTCACCATCGGCAAGAACAGCATCTTGAGGTCGGGGCACTGCCCCAGCCCCTCTTGTGCTGCCCAGGACCCTTTCCTCCTTCATCAACCCGCCTTATCCCATTTCTTTCTGCACTTCCTTTTGGGCAAACATGGGACCTCCTCCTGAGGTCTTGCATCACCATCCCAACCCCAGGTTTCTGCAGAGCTGGAGTTCATCGGAGACCATCCTCAGTGGGTATGCTGGTCCCAGCCCACCCCAAGGGAATTGGACAAAATTATTGAGAATAACATCTCGGTCAAAGATGAGCCGTGTGAGAGGGCAGAGGCTGCTCAGGCTGTAGGGGTGGACTGCGATTCCTTTGTGCTGCTGACAGAGCACAGGGGGATTACGCAGGGCAGGAGCTCTACTTACGGAGGATCTCTCTGATGAGGACTGGCTGCTCCAAAGTAGCCGGGACGCTGGCACCGCTGGCGCTGACAGCCTTCACCCGTACATGGATCTTGTCACCGGAGCCGAGGTCCTGGATTGTGTACCGAGTGGAAAGAAAAGGCTCCTCGTTCGCAGCTTTCCAGTCTGTACCTACAATGAACCGCACAGAGCACTTCAGGCGTGCGACAGACAGACAGACACCCACCCCCCAAACAGCAGGATCAAGCCACGGGGGGTGAAACCCAGAGGCGAAGAACCCCTTCCTTGCAAAGGCTGAATGATTTGGGGCACCAGCAGAAGAAGGTGTCTTAGAGGGAAGGTTGGCCGTGCCACCCTGCCAAGGAGTGTGGGGTGAAAAACGGTGGCTCAACTGTTGAGCAGGAGGTTATTTGCAAGTGAAAAAAGGCATTAGGGGAACAAACATGGTCCCTGCTGACCTTCCAGGTGCATTTCTGGAAGTAGTTAAGATCCTCTGCCAGTCTGCTTCTCTTACTGCCCCAGGACAACTCATTGGGGCTCACCATGTTCCCCAACGCATCCTCCACATCGGGCAAGGTCTGCTTATCACCCGCCACCAGCCTGCCGGACCTCTCCAACTGCTCTTCCTGCTTGGAAGGGGCACCTCAAACTACAGCCAAGATGCAGAAGTCCTCTCACATCAGCCAGCTAACACAGCCTTGCAATGTGCTGAGCCTCTTCAGAGGTTTCTCAGTTAAAAAACAGACTACCCCAGTCACCAAAGGGTCCCAGATGGGCAACTAGAGCAACACACGGGTGCCAGGGTTTGCTAAGTCACCACGTGCACCTTCAGACCAAGAAGATTTTCCTGTCAAATGCCATCAGACCAGCCAAACCCCACCAGCTCCTCTTTCCCTTCACTACTGGTATTACTCAAACCACCCCTCATTCAAATCTCACCATATTTAAGCCAACCAGCATCTTGTACCAGCCCAAATACAGTAGTCACGGAGCCCATGTGGTTATCACTGAATGACTAGACCTCTTCTGTCACCCAGCCAAGCCCAAAGCAAGCTAGGAAAGCATCCAAAACTATGACCTTTGGGTGGCTGTCAGCCAGCACCCTCCAGGAATGGCTGCATCTTTCCTTGTCCCATGCAAGGGCCTCCTCATGCATCCCGTCCAACCATGGTTCCCTCCCCAATCCCCAGCCCAAGAACGAAAGCCTCCCACAGCCAAGCATGTGTTGATTGCGCCTGCCACAAGCTAAACAGCCGAGGGTCATAGATCAAGTTTCCCAAGGCCCATAGATCAGCTGGGTCTCCCAAACCACTCCAACCTCACGTAGCAGACAGCCCACCAGCCCCAGCCTCCCCTTGCAGATACCCCCAGCCACACAGGTCATTCACTCGCACCCCAAAGCCAAGCAGGGCTTCAAAAGAGTGCCCAAAACACAAGTCTTATCTGCCTACCCCATTCCAACAACCAGCAATGCAACCGGAGAACCACCGATAATTGTTGTCACCCACCAGCCAACCTCCATCCACTGTGGCCATCCTCCTTCCAGGCATCTTGAGCCCCGTCTCACTTGGGCAGGGCTTGCCTTCTGATGCATACCAGCCCCTCTTGCGCTGCCCAGGACCCTTTCCTCCTTCATCAACCCGCCTTATCCCATTTCCTTCTGCACTTCCTTTCGGGCAAACATGGGGCCTCCTCCTGAGATCTTGCATCACCATCCCAACCCCAGGTTTCTGCAGAGCTGGAGTTCATCGCAGACCATCCTCAGTGGGTATGCTGGTCCCTCCACCACCCTCTATCTGGACACGGCAGTAACATTAAACCCAGTCCAGCCCGCCCCCCGGCTAAAGACATCACTACTATCTAAAGCCAATGGGAAGAGTCTCTCCTNAAAAAAAAAAAAAAAAAGAAAGACCATTTAAAATGAACCCATTTGGGTAAAGAAAGGGAAATGGTGCCCTAGAGAAATGCCAAGGGAAATGGTGCCCTGGAGAAATGCCCTGCCAGGTTCTGGCCAGCTCCATCCCATGGAGCCTCCACGGTAACACACCAGTTCTCCATGCTTACGAGGCAGGAAAGCCCAAGCCTACTTCCATCTTTGCAGATCTCCACCACGTATCCATCCAGGCCCGACCGGCCTGTCTGCTCCGGGGCTTTCCAGGTCAGCGTCACCGAGTTTTCACTCACTTCTTCCACGGTCAAGGACAAGGGGGAGCTGGGTGGCTCTGTAACAAACCCACAGTGATGAGGACAAGCTCTCGAGTACCGGGGCTGTTGGAGAGCAATCACCCAGCCTCCGTGTTGGTCTTCAGCCCTCCCATCCTCCTAATCCCCCAGCCCTATCCCACTCCAAAAATATCCTTGATGACTTCATCCCTCCGTCCCTTCACCCCGGCACCCCCACATGCCCCCTCCCAGCCTTACATATCTCCCCTCCCCACTGCAGCGTCCCATCCCGTTCTCACCTGCCTTTGGTTTCTCAGGCTTAGGTTCAGGCGCTGGGGCTTGGGGTTCAGCTGGGGGAGCTGGGGGACCTTCTCCAGAGGCTGGAGTCGCTTCTGCTGTGGGGACGGGAGCAGGCTCATCTGTGGGGGCTGTGGGCTGCTCCGTGGCAGGGGGATGCTCAGGGACCGGGGGCTCTTCAGCAGCTGGGGCTGGTGCTGGTTCCTCCTTTTGGGCCGGCGCTGTCTCTTTCTCCGGAGCCACCGGAGCCGGGTCTGTGGCTGCAGGTGCGGTTTTGCCCGTCATCGCTTCAAAGCCTGGGGGCTGGGGAAGAGGATGTTTCGGGGTCTGTGCTCTGGTATCTCCGCTCTGTTTTGGGGTCTCTGCTCCAGACCAAAGGTCTCTCCTCCAGATCTGGGATCTCGACTCCGAAGCTGGGGTCCCTGCTCTGGACCAGGCGTCTCCACGCTGGACAGACAGTCTCTGCTCCGGGACGAGGGGAACCAGGTCACTGAGCCAGAACAGGGGCTGGGAGATTTTTATAGGCTTCGGCTGGCACTTGTCACCTCCCTGCAAACCAATCTGCCTGCGCAGGCGGGGGCCGCCAGGAATAGCCACCCGGGACCTGCACATTCAGCAGCACGCCCCTACCCCCTCCTATGGGACTGCAGCATATGGTCCTGGCCCCCCCCCGCCATCCCCCCTGGGCTCGCACGGGACCGGGCAGGCTAGGGCCAGGTCACCTTTCTTTGGGGACATGGCTCCTGTCCCCAACGCAAACACACCTCTAGCTAAGGACTTCCCAACCCCCTCACTGCCACCTCCTCAGCCACCCCCTGTCCCTCCAAGTCCTCCCCCTTGCCTCCCCATTGACCCGGCACCCCCCATGCCTTCCCCCAGCCCTGCATTAACACCACACGCCCCCCTCCACCCCAATACTCCCTGTTGTTCCTGCACTGATCCTCCAACCCACCTGCTCCCCCCATGTCCTCCCACAGTCTCTACTGTAGCCCCAGACCCCTCTGCTCCCCCATGCCCTCCCCCAGACTCCTCCTCAATCCCAGAATCGTTGAGGTTGGAGGGCAACTCTTGGGATCACCCGGACCAACACAGCTGCCCGTACCCCTGACCCGCATTCCATTCACCCGGAGAAGATTGATCACTGGCCAGCCCTATGCCACCTCCTCCAGCCTCTGTCCTGCCCATACGACCGGGACCTTGTCCATGGAGTCTGGCCACCTCAGGACTCGTGACCAACCACCCTTCTGTTATTCCCCAAACTCAGATTTCCCCCAGAGCCCACCACTGACCCAGAAAAGCCCCATTAGTCCTATAGGATATAACCCCACTCACCCCCTGCCTGTCCTTTTCCCCCTCTTTTGCCATACTATGCATGAGATGCTACTAAAAATGTCTCCGTAACCTATGGTCTAATTCCTTAACCTTCCTCAAATTCGGGTTGCAGAGTGTTTCCCAGCTCCTGTTCCCCAGCTACTTGCCTGTCTCCAGGGATGCTGCTATGGAGCAGCCAAGCAAGCCGGGCTCTCCTGGGCATTGGTCCAAAGGCTCATGGTTTCATGGTCCCCAGGAAACACCTCCAAACATGCACACCAGGGTGAAGAGGCATCTCTGAGACAGCCAGAGCATGAAGCTATGTACTCTGACAGGGCCAGACGATCTGAGCCTTGCTAACAAGGGAGTGGTTTTCCAGGTGGGGGGAGCTGTGGTCACCCAGGAAGGGGAGGGAGAGAACAAAGAGCAAAACCCCGTTGGCCAGGCTGGTCTTTAAAAGGATGGTGATATTCCAAAGAAGGGCTGCAGGGCTTTGAGGGATGCATCCCAGCTGGACATGGACCCGTGGACCAGGAGCCATGGATCAGGCGGGAAGAGGGGATGGGGAGAAGAGGCCAGGGCA
The DNA here is from genome assembly GCA_008711295.1 of Anarhynchus alexandrinus. Classification (NCBI taxonomy): domain Eukaryota; kingdom Metazoa; phylum Chordata; class Aves; order Charadriiformes; family Charadriidae; genus Anarhynchus; species Anarhynchus alexandrinus. The sequence goes on along the minus strand of VUYV01000480.1, from coordinate 277,523 downwards.
GCAATGCTGGCTCTTTGGTCCATGGGGGTGTCACAGGGGTGCTGGGCTTGGCCAGACACCAGCTCAGCTCCTGGCTGCAAGACAGCAACAGGCAAACACTGATGGTTACATGGAGGCATGGCCCTGAGGACCCCCACCCATGGTGCTCTACACAGACAGCAAGATGCGGGGGGACACAGAGGAGATGAGTGCCAATCCCCAGAAAGAATACGATAGGAGACCCCACACCTTCTGCTAGCCCTGTAAGCTGAGAAGAAAGCTCATCACAGCCACCAGTCCTGCAAGTCCCATGGGGATCAGGTAATGCAAGAGCGAACTGGGTCCCCTGTGGACTCTGATCCTGCCCGGAGGCTGCAGCCTGGCAGCACGGCACTCCTGCTCCAGGCAGGAATATTTTTCTCCCCTGGTTATTTCAGCAACAGCGTTTGGCAGTAGGACACCAAGAGATGGTAACAGTATCTCAGAGAGGGCATGTTTCCTCCAAAACTATGTCATAACCCAAATGTTCCTCGATTACTTCTGCCAGTGAGGAGGAATATGACTAATAAAGACTCCTCCTTCCCCAAAATACCTTTGGGATGCCTGAGGGATGACCTCCCTGAGGCAGGAGAGGGTGACGTGGGGCTCCCAGATATTTTTACTGCCCGTGGACAATGGTCGGGTACAGGCATTCCCTCCTACTCCCCGGAACAGAGTGGAATGGCTCCAATTTGCCAAGCGGGTCATGAACCAGAAAATTTTCTGCAGCAGCTCCAGCAAAAGAGAAGAACACAGCCTTGCTCCCCAGCACAGCGATGCAGGGCTGGAGGAGATCATCCATCTGTCCTTCTCCAGCTACCTTTGGCTCCATGGTGGGCCTGGCACCCAGCGTGGAGGATTGGAGAAGCTCTGGTTTCTCCATACCTTGACCACAGGGATTTCATCCTGCCCTGGATGATCCTTAACCCCTCAGCATTCACCTGGCCCATATTTTGATAACTTTTTCCATCAGCTGACAGGCGGCCACCTCCAGACTCCCACAGCCATCATCAGCTCTGCTCAGAAGTCTTCGGTGTGTCTTTTACAAAGGCGATCACAATGTCTAATCTAAACCAAAGGGTTAAGAAAAGCAATTTTGAAAGCTCAGGAAAAAAATAAAATCAATACAAAACTCCACTTTCATACGGAAATGAGCACTCAGATTTCTCTCCTATTTCAATTTGGGAGAGTGTGGTTGAAAATTAAACACTTTCCCCAGGAAAAGAACATCAATGCAATTATTTCGCTTGAAGTTCTCGACTTGAACAAAACTTGAGTTTTTCAACCTGCCGGGTGACGTTTAGATGCTGTTTTCTCTGTTGACTCAGAGGATGACTCATAGGTTAAGAGCAAGTGAATCAACATGGTTTATCATCCAGACTTATCTGGGCTACGTTACTGTAGTATATTGGCATCTTGTTTATTCACACATTGCCGGCAAGACTGCCGTACGTTGAGCAAACTTAAACGGGGAAACACTACGCTGCCTGCTGCAGATGACAAAGGCATGGTGGCAGGTTGCCCATGTTGAAGTCAAAGGGTTTCCCGCAAGGACCAGACTCGGGGGCCGAAGGTTTCGTTATCCATCACGATGGCTTCACTTGCGGGCGCGTGACGGGGAGGGAGAAACTGCTCCCGTGGAGCTGTTTCACCAACAAGGACGAGAGTGGGGTGTCTCAGCAAGAGCCCCACAACTTTGAGGCGAGGGAGCTAAAATGAGTCTGGCATCGGAAACAAAAGGAAATGCCCACCAGTGCGATTCCTCCACGAAGAGCACATCGAGTGGGCTGCGCTGGCTGTTCCTGCAGGCAACTGGGAGGATCGAACATTAAAATTTTAGTGCTAATTTAAATACCAATACATTTTTGCCTGAAACTCCAAATATTTCAGGATTTAGCTGAAATACAGAGTATTTGTGTTTTCCAGTGAGAAAAGATCTCTTCTCTACAGGAAGCAGGTACTGTTTATAAATTGGTTTTGACCCACATTTCCAGCCCACTGCCCCACTGATATGTTGCCTTAACTTATCTTCCAGGTAACATATAGGTCTAAATAACAAGAGTATCATTTCTTCCTTAAAGGATCGGATCCTCCTCCTGCCACTGTAATTCAAACCCCCTGAAAGATGCAGCATGGTCGTCTTTCAGCTGGATTGATTGATGGGACCCCATTGCAAAGAGATAAACCTGGCTGTACCCCAAAAGCGTCGGGTCTACCCATTCGCCCAGATTTGCCAGTTTAGGAAATCGCAGCATCGAGGACCTGTCAGGTGGGATGGGGGAAAGCCTCATCAGCACCATTCCCCATCACGACAGCTGATGTGTCCGTGCGGGAAGACAGAAGATGCCTCCGACAGCTGGGGCAAATCCTGGAGGCTTTCAGAGATTAGGACCATCCCCTAAACAGGGCTCCAGGATTAGACAGGAGGTGGCGAGACCTTCCCACTTGCATGTCGTAAAGCAAAGCGGAGATGCCAAAAGCCCAGAATAAACGATGGGTCTGTGTCATCTGGGTGAGAAGGACTCCTTGAAGCTGTAACAACCTCCGTGTTTGTCCCCTTTTGCCCTTGTCCTCATGAACATCTCTGGAGAGCCAAGGTGGGTCTCCCTCACCCCCCTGAAAGCAGCAGGGTGGATGTCACATGCTGCTACCTGGGCCACCACTGGTTCTGAGCATGGCATCATGAGGTCCTTGACACAAGCGATGTGCTTCATTGGAGCAGAGGACAGAGCCAGGCTCCAAGGGATGGTATTGTGAGTGCCAACAAGGAGCTGTCACCCACAGCCTGTATCAGGGTAGGGAACGGGACACCCAGCACTGACAGCGTCCCCAGTGGGATTTATTCAAAGCCGCTCAACGGGAGAGAGCAGGAGCTGTACCCACCTCCCTACGGCCACATCCAGCCCTGCGCACATTGTGTGGACTATGACTCCAAAGGAGACACCACAAATGGCTGGAAAAATGCCCAAACCCCCCCGGACTTCAGCAGAAAGGAGGTGCCCAACCCCCTCTGGGGGACGATATCGCTGCTGGTTACAGATGCAGCTGGAGATGGTTCCTATGCGGGGCTGTCCCCTCATTTCGGCTCCTTCCCTCCCTCCTGCCCTTGCCTGTCCCCTCTCCGGGGGGGGTGGTTAAGTCAGACCTCCAGAAAACCGGGACGTCATATGGAAAACACACAGCAGCCGACCACAAATGCCAGCAGGGCCGAGGCTTGGGGCAGCTCAGTGCCCTGCCTGCTGTGTCACGTCTCCCCGGCTCCCAGCAGCATTTCCAGCCTCCGTGTCACCGTGATATTCGCAGCGCGCTGAGTCAAGCAGCCCGGGCAGGCGGCAGGTGGGCTGGGACGTAGGCAACATTTCCATTTTGTGTGTCGCACGCAAGCAGATGCTGACTTCACCCCGAAGCAATGACCGCAGGTGGGGGCTCCCAGGGTCGAGCTGGGACATGGGTTCGACCCCTCTCCCAAAGCCCCCCCGTGGTAGTCCCTGTTCTAATGCCGCCCTGGGGCAGGAGTTTTAAGCTAGAATTGCTTTAAAATGTCCTTGTCTGGTCTAGAAAACACACCCAGGCAATAAAGAGATATTGTCAGCATGATTCAGGGTATCTCTGAGGTCCAGTTGTGGCCAGCAGGGCGAGGGAGGTTATTCTTCCCCTCTACTCTGCTCTGGTGAGACCCCACCTGGAGTACTGCCTCCAGCTCTGGAGCCCCCAACATAGGAAAGACCTGTTGGAGCAGGGCCAAAGGAAGGCACGGAGATGCTGCGAGGGCTGGAGCCCCTCTGCTGGGAGGACAGGCTGGGAGAGTTGGGGGGGTTCAGCCTGGAGAAGAGAAGGCTCCGGGGAGACCTCAGAGCCCCTGCCAGTGCCTAAAGGGGCTACAGGAGAGCTGGGGAGGGACTTTTTATAAGGGTATGTAGTGATAGGACAAGGAGTAATGGCTTCAAACTGAAAGAGGGGAGATTTAGATGAGATATGAGGAAGAAATTGTTGAGTGTGAGGGCGGTGAGCCCCTGGCGCAGGTTGCCCCGAGAAGCTGTGGCTGCCCCATCCCTGGAGGTGTTCAAGGCCAGGTTGGACGGGGCTTGGAGCAACCTGGGCTGGTGGGAGGTGTCCCTGCCCAGGGCAGGGGGGTGGGACTGGATGATCTTTAAGGTCCCTTCCAACCTAAACCATTCTGTGATCCTATGATCCCTCGCTGGGCGCAGAAGGGTTCATGCAACCCAGCCACACACTCCACAGTTATCCCTGTTGCATGGTTGCACAGCAGCTCACACCACCAGCACTCAGCATCACCACAGTTTGAGTCATGGAACCATCAAATCATCAGTAACCCTTTCTTTGCTGAAAGAGTCGTCAAGCACTGGAACAGGCTGCCCAGAGAAATGGCTGAGGCACCATCCCTGGAGGGATTTAAAAGACAGGTAGGGACATGGTTTAGTGGTGGACTTGGTGGTGTTGTATTTGCGGTTGGACGCTATGATCTTAAGGGTCTTTTCCAACCTAAATGATTCTCTATGATCAGTTGGGGCAAGAAATGGGTTCACCCACCACCAGGTACCGCAGCATCGGCTCACGGAGCCGCACAGTGGGTGCCTGGAGCTGCGACCAGGAGCTGCCAGATGCGGGCAGGGCTCGTGGATGCAAACACCCATCACCAACGGCCTCTTTGGGGCGTTATTTTCAGTCTGTGATGGGATAATTCTCCTCCGAGATGTTAGGGGGAGAGAAACAGAGAAACCCACGTGGGGGTGCCCCAGCTTTGCCCAGTGCCTCGCTGGGAGCTGAGCCAGTGCCAGCTCTGTCTCCCCCCCAGCACTGCAGGGGCAAAACCATCGTGGAGTGGAGTGGCATCACCCGCCGCCCCCAGCCACAGTGGTTCCCGCAGCGCTATCCGTGGGGCCATCGCGTACCGCGGCTATGGCGCGAGGTGGGCAGCACCCGCCGTATCGGCAGCTGCGCAGGACAGGAGCGGTGACCTCCAGCAGCTGCCCCCGGGACAGGACGTGACGGGCCGGCAGAAGCCCTCGCACACCTTGGCACCCCATCAGTCACCTCCCGCGTCTCCAGCACCCAGAAGTGATGCCAAACCCGGGGCATTGCTCTGCCTTTGGCGGGATTTTTTTTTATTTTTTTTTTTCCAATCCTGCCCTACCTCTGGGGCTGCCAGCAGGAGCAGGACGGGCAGGCAGAGAGCCCGCAGGGGCCGAGCCCGTGCCAGCCCTTCTGTCCTCAGCCTGCCGGGGGTCACCTCTACCAAGGGTTGGGGACAGCAGCTGGGGACGCCAATAAGGCTCTGTCACCACCTGCCCTGCCCGGTCCCGCTCTGGGGCAGGGAAAGGCTGCAAACAAGCAGCTTGGGTTTTCCTTTCTACGTTAAAAGGCAGATGCTCAGAAAGCCCCAAAATGTTGCAAGCCACCTTTGCTATTTTGTTTGGGACATTTACACATAGTGGAGGGGTTGCACCCGGGGGGACACAGCCACACGCCTGACTGCTTCTGTCCCCAGGCTGTGGCAACCCCTTGGGGCAGCAGGCAGGGAGGCTCTGCAAGAGAAGGGGGAGGAAAAATCTCATCCCTGGGCTCCACCAGCACTGAGGGCAAATTTCTTTATCATTTAGTACCATCAGGGAACTCAGGCATTTGCTCTTCACTGCGCAGGATTGAGCACCGCTGCCCAGAGCCCTGCTTTGCTCATCTCCATGCCCGCAGTCCCAGGCAGCGCCCAGTGTCCCAGTTCACCCCGTAACTGCTGGTCCCCAGGAAGGTGTCCAGCCCTGACGTCAGGACTTCAAGGCACTGGAAGCCCCTGCCAGGGCGCACCGTGCCGTTGGCTGGTTACGCCCCAAACACATGCTTCTGGTCACACCTGACTTTCAGCATCCCCTCAGGTCCCCTTACCTCCATCAAGGACCAAGGCCACCGTAGGTGTCCTCAAGGCCATTGCTCCTCTCCAGCCTCCAGTTCCTCTTGCAGGATCAGCATTTGGGGCTGGTATCTCCACTTCCCCTCCCAGCTCCTCCCTTATTTTCTCACATCCACACCCCTCCTTTCCTTCCCTTAAATGGTTTCACTTGCACCCTCACCTGTCTCCTTTCCCTCTGCTCTGCCCATCCTCTCCTCCTATCTGCACCCCCCAACCTCCTCCCCACCTCATGCAGAGTCCCTGCAGGACACTGCCATGCTCTACCCTGGACCGTACAGCTGAAAGCACCCCAGCAGATGGGGACCAGCATGGTGTCCTGCAGCCAGACCTGTCCCAGCCCTGGGACCAGCCGTATTTGGGATGGGGTGGCCAATAACCCCAGGAGGTCCCCAAGGCCCGTGTGGTGGTGGCCGGCACTACAAGGGCTGCCCATACCCTGCCAAGTCCGAGGGGTTTGCAGAGGGCTGTCCCTTCCCAGGATGCTCTGAAGCAAATGGGATCTGCTCCCGTAACGGGGCAGCACATCCCAGACCCACCCCATGTCCTTCCCTAACCCAGGAACCTTCGTTCAGGAGCCTCCCTGCTCTGCCCCGCTCCCCGGAGAGTTTGCTGGATCGGAGGGACTATGAAAGGGGTTGGACCATCCCCAAGTCCCAGTAACTCCCTCCAGGCCCCAGTAAACTGGGAAGGCTTTGGGGTTGTCCAACCGCGCCCCAGCTGCACCCTCCCCTGCTGCCACCAGGGAGCATCCTGGGGACATTTAATCGGGCTGTCTTCACCCCGGGTCCATCTGAAACCCTCCAGATATTGTGCCAGGCTTTGGGAAGATGCCGTTCCCTTTATGCCTGGTCATTAGCGTCCCTGGTGTCCCCACAGCCAGATGTGACCCAGCCCTGCTTTGGATGCACAGGGTGCCTGCTGCCATGGTGGGGGCACCCAGCCACTTGTCCCTGCCCTCCCCCGTCTCTGCTGTCTGTATGCGGCACAGTGTGACAGCTCTGTGCCTTCCCTGGAGGAAGCATCACCCCAGAGCATCTCCAGAGCAGCTGGATCAGGACACGGGCTTCAGAGAGCAAATGGGGTTTGACCTGTTGACCCAATAACCTGCAAAGGAACAGCCATGGAAGAGGATGCTCCATCCTCCTCCTCGTACATGTCAATGCAGGAAGGGCACTCTTATATTTTTGCAGGGGAAGGCCACTACCTCCAGCCTGCCATGACCAAGGGCCAGTGAGGGCCAGGGCTGAGGCTGGTGGTGGCTTTTGCCACCCATCCCACCCAGATGTCCCCTTCTACTAGGGGTGGCAAAGATCCCAAAGGATCTGGGAACAAGGGGAGACATGGGGGGGTCCCATGCCTCCCAAGTGGTGGACTTCCCCAACAAACAGCAAGACGGACGGAGGGACCATCCCCACCACATGCTCCGTGAGGGGGCCCACCCTTTCCGCAGGCTGGAAATGCCCTGGGATCCCACCGGGCGATGGTGGCCGAAGGCGTCATTCCTGCCCGGCACCTGTAAAGCCCTCGGGGATCCCGTGGGGTGCCAAAAGGCTGCAGGAATGCAAGGCGACGTGCAGGGCTCTTGCCCAGCCCTGGGTGCCACTGAAGGTGAGAAGCTGATTTAATTTCACAACCTGCAAAGCCCCCGGGGAGGTGGACACAGCCGGGCTGGGCACCAGGGCTGGTTATTTTCTGTCCCTGGCAGTGTGACTTGCAAAGCAAAGTGTCGGGGCTCTCCACAAGCTCACATCTTCCTGCGAGCCGGTCCACGACCCACATCCCACCCCACCGCCTGGACAAGGAAGAAAACGCCCTTGGTGGTCCATTTTTTTTTTCCACTGCTCGTGACCACGGTCACCTCTTCCTTGCGGGGTGCAAGAGAAGCTGATGTCCTTTTGCACCCCGGCACGGCAACCGGGAGGGACGGGGGGAGGACGGAGGGAGCCGCCAGCCACCGGTTATCTGATCCCGGCAGCTCCGGTGTAAACTTAGCATGGCCTTTCGGAAAGTACTCGCTGTGGCAAAACACGCAGTAAATCACCGTTCTGCATGCCAACAATATTTCAAGATTAGCAAATCTTACAGAGCTCCTTGGGTTAAAGCTCCGTTTGGGGTGGTGCTTTGCAGCCCTGCCAGGGTAACTGGGGAGGGGGGGTGTCTCGCCACCCCAGTACCCCCCTCTCCCCCCAGCCCCCGGGGGTCACACCGAGCTGCAAATGCTTCTTGTTCTATGGAGGAGATGGGGCAAGGTCTGGGGTCAGCACCGGGCATGGGGCTGCAGGACCCCCACGCTCACCTGGGTGCCCACCCCGTGCTGCCAAGGAGAAGGACCGACCCTCTGATTTCCCTGCCCTCTCCTTCCCAGCCTGCTCAGCCCGGCTTGGAAAATCCCCAGTTTCCTGCATTTTGCTATCAGGTAGCAAACCCAGCTCCCCACCGGCTGCCCTGGCCCTCTCCAGAACCATCCCGTGCTCTCTGGGGAGACCCACCGCCATCCCCAGCACCATCACCCCGGCTCCCGGTCCCCCACATCCCCAGCATTGGTCGCTGAACCACAACCCTTCGGGGTGGGGATGCCCAGAACTTTGCAAAAGCCACCCAGGAGGTTGGACCCCGGTGCCACCGCCTGCCTCCAGCAGTGCCATGAGTTTCCCAAGGGCTAATTCTGCGCCAGGGCCCTGCCTGTGGGGGGAAGAGGAGGGACAATCTCTTTGAACCCAGCAGAAAAAGGGGCAGCAAGCACCTGGGAGCCAAAATCAGGTGCATCCAGATGGGAAATCAGCCACAGGCTTTGCGTGCTGCGGGTGATTAACCCTTCAAACACACTCCCAAGGCCAAAGTGGCCCAGAGTTGGCATTTTAACCCAGGACAGGTCACCGGCTCAGTACGGGAGGGACTGGGGAAGATCCCGTGCTACACCTGAGGTTGGGCTCTGCGGCTCGACCCTTTCCATCTATGGATGCCCGCTTGCAAACAGCGATGCCAGCCCGGCCGGGAGCCTGTAAACTGAGACGTCTTTGCACCTCCTGACCATGAAACGGCCTCGGAAAGGAGCAGTTTCCCTGCACGATATTTGCAAGTGGGCTGCAGCCCAGCACCAATCCTCCCTGCCCGCCCAGCGCTGCCCCAGCCCCTCTGCCGGGCACCACCGCCAAGAAACCCTAAAGGTGGATTGAAATGCTCCACGTTAAAACCATTAGGTGGAAGGAAAAGTGGCCAAATTAGCTTTGTTTTCTAATCCCTAGGAGTTTCGCAGCCACCTCTGCAAACACCGTGCAAGAAATGACCCCTGAAGGTTTTTTTTTATGCAAAAACGTGCAACCTTTAGGGTCTGTGACTCGGACTCGGGCTCTCTGCACCCCAGCAATTAGAGCAGGGCTGGCTTTGGGGGATAGGGGATGCACCTTGCTAAGAAGCCACGATTTTGGTGTCCCATGAGGGCTGGCATCTCTTCTCACCCAGTCTGGGGTTGCTTTGCTCCCGGTGGTGGGTTGGAGGGTCCCATCTGGCTCTCAGCCCCCCCCCTGTCCCAGCAAGTCCCCCTGCACCCACAAGCACCAGGGGGAAGAGGAGCAGGCAGAGGAGGTTACACGGCACCAGGTTTTGGGGAGCTGGGAGTGATCACCACGCACCGAACGGGGCAGTGAGCGAAGCATCAGTGGCAGGAGTGGTGCAAACACACGTGAGCTGAACGCGCACGTCCTCAGCCCAAGCACAAACCTCCCCCGGCGTCGGGTAACCAGAGAGGAAAGTCTCTCAGGAGGAAGCTCCCCTCTCCCGCAAGGTCTCCCAGAGACATTTCTTTGCTCTAATGCTGCCATCCAGTGGGAGAAACTCCCTGGCATGGGAAGGGCTGGAAACCAGGGTCTTGGGGTCCCCAACCCCGGGGTGGGGGAGGGCATCCACCACCACCACCAGCCTTGGGCTGCTCTCGGGGACCTCCCTGCCAGGGATGCTGCAGGCAAACCCGAGCCTCCATCCCCAAGCCCCGACCCCCAGCCTGGCTGCGATGGGCAAAATGAAAACCGCTCCCACGCTGCACGCTCCAGCTGCTCCGGCACCCTGACGCCCTCCCGAAACGCAGCACCCAGCGAGGGCACAGGGAAGGGGGGAAGATGCAGCGGGAGGAGGCAAGGGGCAGCAAGGCTGAGCCTTCCTCAAGAGGAGGAGGAGGCTGCGGTGCGAGCAGAGTCCCAGCAGCAAAGACACCCCCCGCTCCCGGAGCGATGCGGCCCCATGGGATGCTCACAACGGTGTCCCCCGGTTGTGGGATATTTGCAGTCTGAACACGCCACGCCTGCAGAAAGCCAAATTCCAGCGCGTATTCATCAGCACTGGGGCTGCGAGGAGGAACAAAAAAAAAATACCGAAAAAAAACAAACACAAAACTCCCCGGACTCGGCTCAGGGAAGCAAAAAGACTTTGGCAGCGGCGACAGAGCAGCGCGACGGGCAAGTGCTGCATCCGCGGTGGCCAGCAGCCCCCAGGATCCCACAATGTGCCCGTTTGTTGTCCCAGTGGGCGGCTGGCTTCCCGCAGAAAGGAGCTTTCAGTGGGAATATTCAAAAGTCCAACCTCTCGCAGCGGCGCAAGGTTGGCTGGATTGTGCGCCGGGCACAAAGGGACAGTGTTTCCTCGGGAGCGGGGAGGTTTTGCAGCGGGGAACACGGCTCTTTTCTTCCCCGCACAGAAGCCGTCTGAGCGGAGGCAAGGCAGAATCGAGGCAGGATCGTAGTCAGAGACTTACCTTAAAGGGAGAAAGCAGAAAAGATTTGTTTATATGGGGAGAAAGAAAAAAATCAAAGAATTTGGGGATTTCTTTTGGCTGAAGGCAGCAGCTCTTTTGCCAAGGTGGCTCTGTTTTCCCGGAAAGCAGGGGATTTTCCTCCAAAATCGAGAGGGAAAACCCCTAACTTTTTATTTTGCCTTCGTGCCAAGAGGAAATTTCTCCGGAGAACCAGCCCTGTGCGCAAACAAACGGACTGCCCTCTCCTCCGGGAAGCACAAGTGCTCTCTCACCCACTCACCATCAGTCGGAAACCATCCCCTGGACCGGCAATTCCCTGATAACCCCAACCGAGGCAGCAGCATCCCGGCCGGGTCAGAGGCACGCGCCCCGGCAGGGATGTGTTTCGAAAGCATCCGCCACCTCTGTGAGCTGGCAAAGGCCATTTCTCCTGGCTGCAAACCCAGCCCCGAGCTCCAGCCCACGCTCAGGGAAGGAAAGGGGATGGGAAACATTGCAAAATAAGAAAGGAGGATATTTGGTGTAGGAAATCTGGTCTACAGATGCAAACAGCCATGCTCCGGCATTAGGGCTGAGAACTGTGCACAGCTCATCACACCCAAAGGCCTCATAACCCATATCTGTGCCCAAAGCCCCTTCTGTGTGTTTAATTACTGCATAAGGACTGCCTAAAAATGGCAGAGGAAATATTAGGGGTGTGGGCAGGCTGAGGATGGGAAAAGGGGATTTTTTTTTTAAAAGATATCACTGGTGTTAACGAGACTTCCCTTGTTGGTGGGTCTGGAGTGGTAAAACCACCCAGCAAAGCTGAGCAGCTCTGCTGGCGTCCCGGTTGCGTGCCTGCGATGGGACAGCCAACGAACTGCTCTCCCTTCCTCTAACGAAGACGGATGGCAACCGGCCTCGAGCCCGAGAGTTGGCCGAGGCGCCTCTGAGTCACTCTGAGAGGGGGAATAAATCTCTGCCCGATGGAGAAACGCCAGCCCGAGGGAAAGCACAACCCGGCCGGCGTTCCCGAGCGGAGCCAGGACAAGCTCACAGCCGATGGCTGCGGAAATGAAAGCACGGTGGCACCGTCAAGGTGGCTCGGCTGTCTCCCCATTGTGTTTTAGAGTGGGAGACCCCAAAACCTCCGTCCCCTGGAGGTCCAGGTCGCTGAACATGGAGGGGACGGTTCGGTCTCACCCCCGGTGCTGCAGCGGCTGCGCTGGGCACCATCCCTGGCACCAGCGGGCTCCCGGGGGAAAAAGGGCTCGGAGGAGTCAGGGGGGCAGAGCCGGGCTGGGGTGGGGGTGCTGGAGGTTTGGGGCAGGGCGTTTTGTCCCCTGAGGTGTAGGACAAAGCCACCCCTTGTCCCCGGGGTCCCTGCCCCGTTTCCCACCCTACGCCCAAGTCGTGCCCTGTGCCCCTTCCCGGGCTGTGCCCGGCTCCCCACCGGGATGCTCAGCGCCGTGTGCGGGGGTGCGCAGCCCCTCCCCGTGCCCGGTGCTCCCGGTACCCCCATGCCCGGTTCTCCCGGCTCCCCCCGTGCCCAGCTCCTCCTGGTACCCAAGGATGCTCCCGGCTCCCCCATTCCCGGTGCCCCCGGGACCACCGTGCCCGGATGCTCTCGGTACCCGGCGCTCCCGCTATCCCCATGCCCAGCTGCTCCCGGTACCCAGGGATGCTCCCGAATCCCCCATCCCCGGTGCCCCCGGGACCACCGTGCCCGGATGCTCTCGGTGCCCGGCGCTCCCGCTATCCCCGTGCCCGCTGCTCCCGGTTCTTCTGCAATCAGGTGCTCCCAGTTCCCCCCTTCCCCGTAGTCCCGGGACTCCCATGCCCGGTTCTCCCGCTTCCCCGTGCCCGGCGCTCCGGGTCCCCCCGTGCCCAGGTACCCCCGTGGGGGGTTCCCCGTGCCCGGCCGGTGCCAGGTACGGTCCGTCCCCCGCCCCGCTCCTCCTCTCCTCTCCTCTCCGCCCCGTCCCGTCCCTCCTCCCCCGGGAAAGCGAAAGCGCGGCGGGCGGAAGCCGAGCGCTCCCCGCCGGGCCGCGCCGCGCCGCGCCGCACCGGGGCCGCACCGGGACCGCACCGGGGCCGCTCCGCGCCCGGGGCCACCATGGCTTCCATCGGCAACTTCTTCCGACGGAGCCTGCGGCGCTCCGGCCGCAGAGGTGAGCGTCGGGAGGGGACACCGGGGAGCGCAGCCCCGCGCCGGGGGGTGCCGGTGCCGGTTATGGGTGCCGGTGCCGGTGCCGGTGTCGGTGTCGGTGTCGGTGTCGGGACCGGTGCCGCTGCCAGCCCCAGCGCCGCTGCTGCGGGAACCGACGGCTGCCGGCAGAGAAGGGACTTTCCCGGGGAGCGCAGCGCGGCCACGCCGGGTGGGACCGACGGGACGGGGACCGGCACCGGCACCGGCTCCGGCTCGGTCCCCTCCAGCCCTGCCCGTAGGCGCTCACCCTGCGGAGCGCAGCTCGGGCCACCTTCCCCCGGGGCTTACCGCCTCTCCCGGGGCTTCCTCCATCCTCAGGGGCTCACCCCATCCCGGGAGCTGCACCCCATCCCCTGGGAGCCCACCCCGTCCCAAATGAGTCCCAAACGCCCCATCCCCAGGGGGGAAGGAGGTTCCCACATCCCAGGGGCAGCCCCACAGGCTTCCTATTACCACATCCCCAAAAGCCATTATGCCACTGAGAGCAGTGTCACAGGGCACACCAGAGTGTGGCATCACGGGCAAAGCGGCCACGCGAGCCCTCGCACCGGCCGGGACGTGCCAGGTCCAGCCCGCGACGGCGGGCACGGTGGCCCCGAGGCAGGTCAGCGTGGCGGAGCCTTTAGAGGACGGTGCAGAAATTGGTCCTTTGGGATTTGTGAGCTTTTCCGAGATACAGGATGGATCATCGGGGTTTTCTGGCATGCCATTATCTCAAGCCACAGCAGAGCAAGTTGGGGCAACCTGTGGATTTGGGGGGGCTCACTGTAAATTCCCCCCTCGCGTCTGTTTTGTGCTGGCTGGCTCTTGCTCTGCATGCGATATATGTTTTTGCGAGCTCAGCAGAAAAGCTTTGATAAAACAAAAGCCAGTTCCTCTCTGCTGGGGCAGGTGGGTGGCTGCGCGGCGTGAGAAGCAGAGCTCCCCCGCAAACAGTTGTGCCGGGAGCTTTCGGCACGCCGCAGCCCGGGAGTTTTACAGGAGGAAAGAAACAGGTTGTGCCACATCACAACATGGGTCTGAGCGCAGCGCTCAGCTGATAAGAAAACCCCGTTCTGGTCGAGGAAGCTGTTTGTGCAGCAAAAAACTGTTTTTCTTTTAACGCCGGCAGCCCCGGTGCCATTTCCGCGTGGGCCCGGGCGCACCGCGGCAGCCTTTGCCCTCTCCGTGCCCGGCGGAGGACGGGGTGAAAATCCACAGCAGCGGCAGCCGCTTTCCATCCAGGAGCGGGGTGAGCCCCCCCGGCTGCCCGGCTCAGTCCCCTCCTCGCAGGGGATGCTCCCACTGCTGGGGGTGGTCCCCAAGTCTTCCCCACTTGGGCTCGGGGAGAGTCGTTGGCCAAAGCTCTTGTGACAGTGACTTGTGTCCCCGGGACTGCGGATCCTGCTGGTTTTGGGGAGTGCTGAGACCTCTGACACTACATTAAACCCGTCCAACGCTGCGTGACGGCGAATGGCCCCGTACATCCCCAGAACTCGTCTTTCCAACCCAGGGATGGAGTGTTACGGTCCCGGAGGGATGTAGGCTCCGTCGATGTGGGCTTTGCAACCAGACCCGGCGCAGGGGAGCGCTGCCAGGTGACACCGCGCTTTTGGCAGGGCTCGGGTCGCGCTTTGGGCAGGCGCGTGGGTCCGTCTGCGAGAGGCAGACCCGCAGCCCGGCGTGGCCAACCCCCTGCCCCGGCACGGCAGATTTTCCTCGGCTGTTTGAGAACGCCGTGGACGCGATGCAAATCCAGCCCTTGCTTGAGAGCACGTCTTGTGTTCTCCGAAATGCAGGATGGGACTGGATAGGCAGGATTTAACCGGGCTTTCACCTTACCCTGGCAATCTGCCATGGGAAAACAACCAACGCCGGTGTCCAGCGAGGATGGGGGACGCCAGCAGCCCTCCCCGCTGCACAGCCCCATTCCCCGGGGTCCCCCCAGCACCAACCTCCTGCCCCGGCCCCGTAGGTGAGGTTGGACCGCTGAGGCTGGAGCATCCCAAGGAGGAGCGGGAGAAGCAAAGTGCATCTTGTTGACCTTTTTTCCCTGTTCCTGAGCGCCTTGCTGGGCTGTCACCTGGGTGATCCCCTCCGAGGACATACCAGCGCTGTCTGCAGCCGAGTCTCATCCCCGAGATGCTCCTGGGCTTCCCCCTGCTGCGGAGGGACCTCTTCGGGATGAATTTCACCTTGCCAAGAGGAAGGACTTTGCATGCGGAGGTGGAGCAGCCTCGGGGTGCACGCGGGGGCGGCTTCAGACATCTCCCCGCCCCGAGCTGGGAAAGGCATTTCTGGGAAGGGACATCCCAGGATGGGACTGTGAGTGTCACCTCCTCAGATGAGCTTTCTGCTCCCATCGGCTCCCGATGACCTGGAGCAAAGGCTGGAAAGGTGTTTCCAGACTAAAGGAGGCGGCTATGGAGACGGTGCGATACGGGGCACGGGGTGTCCACCAGCACTGCTTTCGGAGGAGGATGTCATGCATGGGGGAGAAGGACAATGGGAGCAGCCAGCCATGGCCATGCCTTGCCCTGCCGAGCTGCGGCACAACCAGAAGAGCTCAGGGCCAAACTCTGGGATGCCGGGAAAAACTGCAAGAGCCGGTTATTTCATCCAGCCACACGTTTATTTTCCTGCCTGGTATTCCTAGGAGCAGCTCAAGCATTTCTGATCCAGCTCCGTGCCGTAATCAGAGCCAAGACCAAGCCCGGGACAGTTTCAGTGCCAGGAACCGGGGATTTAGAGAGTCACAAGCGGCTGCTGGGAGAGGGATGAGCTGTGGCATGGCCTGGCTGCAGCCTCCCGCCAGCATTTAACTCCTCTTCTTCCCAGTCCTCGGATCCTGCTGCCCCACCACGATCATCCCAGGGCCCTTGGAGATGTCAGCTTGGGCTCTTTTCACTCTTAATTCTCATTTTTCGGGTTGTGACAGCTGACGCTCCCCAGCTGTCCTCCCCAACTGGCTGAACAAGAAATGGGATGTAATCTCAGGGAATTGCTTTGCTTTGGGAGCTGTGGTTTAGGGAAAACCCTCGAGTATCTCATTTGCAATCAGCAGTTCCCAGGACTGAGGACATCTGGCAGGGAGAGGTTGGGATTCATCTTGTTGGAGCCTTTGGAGGTGCTCGAACAAGATCTGTGCTGTTTGTTTGCTGTTTTTTTCCCCTAAGGGAATAAAATTAACTGCTGTAAAAACATTCCCACACCTTCCCGCAGATGCTTTCTGCAGAGACCGTCTGCTCTCTGCCGTCCCACGTGACGGCTTTGCTCTGGGCGTCCCTCTGCCCTCCCTGGGATGGGGCGAAGGAGGGCTGGGGGTGTCTGGCGGTACTTTGATTTTCTCCAGAAGATTCATAAAAGCCATTTCTCTTTCCTTCCCGTGTCCTGTGCTGTCATGTCCCCAGCTGCTCACTGTCCAAAATACTCTGTGCACCAGGTCCAGGTTCCCTCCAGCCGCTTTGGCCGGTTCATGCGTAGTTCTGCATCCCCTCTCCTGCCATCAGGACATCTCCTGGCCTTTCATTTCACTCTGCTTTGTTTTTTGGGCTGTTTTTTTCTTTTTGGCTACAGAAGGAAAAGAGGAGGAAGGAAAGAAGGAAAACAACCCCTCGCGGGTGCCGCAGGGGAAACCAGGAGACCGGAGCTCCGTCCTCTATTCTGCTGGACAGTTTTTCTTCGAGTACCTGGTGGTGGTGTCGCTGAAGAAGATGTCAGATGGACGTTATGAACCCAAGATAACCTACCAGTTCCCAAAGGTATTTAGTCCAGTGTTTCTGGGAAGATGAGTTTTCCGAATTTCGAGGAAAAGGGGATGTTGCTCCTTCCCCATCACTAGAGCTGGGGGAGGAGAACAGAAAAATACCTCATGCCCTGGAGTCGCAGACCCAAACCCATGGGGTTGGGGTCGCTGGGACCATCTGTGTCTCCTTACGGTCCAAGTCCTGGGCCACAAACCCCAGAAGGAAAATCCCGGGGTGCTCCCTGGTCTCCTGTCCCAAAAGGAGGACACATCCCATCCCACGGCAGCGAAATCACACCGTGGGGGGAGGAGGGTGGCACAGGAGGAGACCCCCTGTTTGCAGCAGGACCCCTGGGTGCCTCTGCTTTGCCCCACTATCCATGGGGTAAAAGAGTCAAAAATTGGATTTTTGGGAGATGCTTGTCCAGGGATGTGCAGGCACCCTCTGCTTTGGTCTGAGCCGGAGGTTGCTTTGGGACACATCCCATCCCACCCCATCCCACTCCGTCCCACCCCATCCCCTGGGGCTATGGGCACCCGCCACCACCCTGACTCTTGGCATCACTTTGTTCCAGCGCGAGAACTTGCTGAAGGGCCAGAAGGAGGAGGAGGAACGTCTCTTGAAAGCCATCCCCCTCTTCTGCTTCCCCGACGGCAACAACTGGGCCCCTGTCACTGAGTTCACCAGGTACCTGCCCCACTGCGGGGTCTCGGCCGTGGTTTCCCACCCCATGCTGCCGTACCGCTGAGGGCTGTGGGCTGGAAGAGCCGTCCCATCCCCACACGTTGTCTCTCCTTGCAGTGAAACCTTTTCTTTTGTCCTGACCAACGTGGATGGCAGCAGGAAGATCGGCTACTGCAGGCGACTGCTGGTGAGCATCCCACCGCCCATACACCCATCGCTGGGTCGGTGGTGGCTGTGCCACCCCATCCCTGTGGTGGGACATGATGCCTTGTGCCGTGCTCAAAGTACAACTCTTGGGGACATGCCTTAGAAAGCCACTTGCCTTGGTAAAGATGATGACAAGCAGCAAGGGGGTGCCCAAAGGGATTTCTTTGGAGCTTTCTTCTGCTGGGGCATCTGTTGGAGGAAAGCAGTGTTTGCTGGAGCCCAGGGCTGGCCTGAAATGCAACCAGGAGATGCGACGGTTGGGAGGTGCCGT
Organism: Anarhynchus alexandrinus; assembly: GCA_008711295.1. Lineage (NCBI taxonomy): Eukaryota > Metazoa > Chordata > Aves > Charadriiformes > Charadriidae > Anarhynchus > Anarhynchus alexandrinus. The sequence continues at coordinate 259,754 of VUYV01000480.1, read as the reverse complement.
TCCCCATACTGGTGGTCACTGTCCCCACTGATCTCCCACAGCTTCCCTGGCTCCTTTCCCTTAGCCACAGTGCTCAGGACGGCTGCAAATCCAACTCAGGATCAGGATGGGGATGCGCGTGCGCCGATCCAGGTGTCAAGGAGCCGGGTGCCCTCAGCACCATCCCCAAAAATTGCTTCTGAGCAGTGGCTGCCTTTCTCAGCTCATGGATGTGGCCCGCTCGGGGCCTGCAAGGTGTGATGGAGGTCTTCCTTGGCTGCTGATTTACACACAGACTGCTTAAATAGGGACATGAATAGGGACACCACGGCTCAGTGGCTTGCTGGATCCCACCACCCTGTCATTCCCTGGGGAACCTGCCCACTTCTGCATCCAGCACTGAGCTTTGGCTGTTTGAACCGCATGTCTGGAGGGCTGAAAGTGCAGAGAGCAGATGGACCCAGGATAATCCAGCTGGAAAGGGAAGAACAGCCTGGGTACTCATCCCACTGGTCCCTGTTTATGTAGGA
>VUYV01000480.1:223862-259130 GCA_008711295.1 Anarhynchus alexandrinus | reverse complement strand
TGGGAGATGCTTAAACCCTTTTCCCGTCCTCTTCCAGCCATCTGGCCGTGGTGTCCGCCTCCCCGAGGTCTTCTGCATCATCAGCTGCCTGGGCTGCTTCGGGCTGTTCTCCAAGGTAGGGATGTGGTGTCTCCGTCTGGCGCGGTGGTGGCCCCGGCAGCCACCCTGTTGCCTGCCGGGGTTTCACAGCTCACTTTTTTTTCTCCCCCAGATCCTGGATGAGGTGGAGAAGAGGCGCCAGATCTCCATGGCGGTGATTTACCCCTTCATGCAGGGTCTTCGGGAATCGCCCTTCCCAGCTCCAGGGAAAACCGTCACCATTAAAAGCTTCATCCCCGAGTCGGGCACAGAGGTTGGTGGGGGTCTCGGGGTCTCGGTGACACCCTCTGGACTGCTCCAACGTGGGGAGCCCGGGCTGTCTCCATGAGCATCCTCCACACCTGCAGCACCCATGGGTGCTCGCTGGAGCAGTGGGTGGTGGGTTGGGCTTCCGGGGGCCTCCTGGGGGAATGGGTCCGGGAGGAGAGCAGCAAGCAGCGAGGATGAGGATGGAGCCCATCCACAGGTAGTGCTGCCCCATCTTTGCATCTTTGCAATGCAGCGTCTTTGGAGCTCCATCAGCCTCGAGCTGGAGCTGCCGGCACAAAACCTCCCTGGACGCCGTTTCTTAACGCGTCGGTGCTTGCACAGCCCTTACGTCAGAGCGGCGCGTCGTGCCGGGGGCCGTCCTGGCCGCACCCCGCTCGTCAGCCGGCGTTCGCACCTCCGAGTGCGGCACAGGGGGCTGTCGGGGTGCACGGTGGTGGTGGGGCCATTGCGGGGTGTCGTGGGCGGCAGCTTCCCCTCCGCACGGCCGTGCGCGGCGCTCAGTCTCAACGCCCGCCCCGCTTTAGCATCACGAGCGCACGGCCGGCACGGCGCAGGCATGCGGCAAGCCCGGCCTTTAGCTGTGGAAAGGAGAGCTGGTCCGGGCATGGTGGCTGCTGGGGCTCATCCCGCCCACGCACCGCCCGGGCCGGCACGGGCAGAGCCTTTTCTTTGGCTTTTTCTTTCTCTCGTGGCAAAGCCGGGGTGGGAAAAGGGAGGATCTGCCCTGGCAGCGAGGAAAATAGCCTCAGTGCTGAACATCAAGAAGAGTGTGGCCAGCAGGGCAAGGGAGGTCATCCTCCCCCTCTGCTCTGCCCTGGGGAGGCCACATCTGGAGCACTGTGTCCAGTTCTGGGCTCCCCGGGTCAAGAAGGACAGGGAACTGCTGGAGAGGGTCCAGCAAAGGGCTACGGAGAGGATGAGGGGACTGGAGCATCTCTCTTACGAGGAAAGGCTGAGGGACTTGGGGCTTTTTAGTCTGGAGAAGAGAAGACTGAGGGGGGATCTTATCAATGTTTATCAATCCTTCAAGGGAGGGTGCCAGGGGGATGGGAACAGTCTGTTTCCAGTGGTGCCCAGTGACAGGACAAGCGGGAATGGGCACAAACATGACCATAGGAAGTTCCATCTGAACCTGAGGAGGGCCTTCTCTCCTGTGCGGGTGGCAGAGCACTGGCACAGGCTGCCCAGAGAGGTGGGGGAGTCTCCCCCTCTGGAGCCATTCCAAACCCGCCTGGACGCCGTCCTGTGCCACTGCTGGAGGTGCCCCTGCTCTGGCAGGGGGTGGCACTGGGGGAGCTCCAGAGGGCCCTTCCAGTCCTGACCAGTCTGGGATTCTGCGATCCCAGGGATGCATCTGGCCAGGGTGGGTCTGAGAGCGAGATCCCTCCTCTCTAGTGCAATTTAGCAGCTGGCTATCAAATTGCAAGCGATTTCTTCATCCAGGAAGACTTGTGCAAGGGCTGTGCAGGTTGCTCAATGCTCTGGCCGCGGGCCAGGCTGCAGGGAGCGCGCGGCCGGGGGTGACAGGGGCGAGGACGTTCTTCGAAAGAGCCGCGCTTTGGGGCTCCGGGCAGGGGCTGGAGCGAGTCGAGGAGATGAGCAAGAAAACAAGGAAAGGGGTGAAAGATAAATCCTGGGTATTGCGTGAGGCGGGAGCTGGGGATCGTGCAGGATTTGTGCCGGGAAGGGGCTGCGGAGCCCCGCCAAGCCCTGCGCTGCTGGCTGGGAAGATGCTGCCTCGCTGGAAGAGGTGGTGGTGCTGGTGGCCCGGCAGGTTGGAGGAGGGGGATTTCCCCCCCTTGTAACGCTGGGGAGAGGGGCAGGGCTGTGTACGGAGCTGCTCGGTCCTGTTAACCCTTCAGTGGTCGCAGTCTCGGGGCTGCCCGCGGCAGGGCAGAGGTATCGACCGGGTTTGGGAGACTCTCGTCTGGGGCAAAGCCAGCAGAACAGATATATATCCTGCACCTGCAAATATCCATCAGATAATTCACTTTTGGGCCATCCTAGCTAGCACGAGGCGAGCTGGCTCTCCCAGAGAGGGCTTTTGAGGAAGTTTTTGTGGTTTTTATAGCAAAAGTCATGCCCTCATTCCCCCTCCCTTTCCTGAGTAACGTTCTCTGATGATGATGATGATGAGCTGTCAGCCACTGAGGCAGGAGGCACGTCCCCCTTGTGAGTGCTGGAGAAAAGAGGCATTTTGGTTAAAAATCCAGTGCCCCGATAAATAAACCCCACAGCGCCCATTGCCGCTGGCTTCCCCTGCATCCTCAGCGCTGCACAGCCCGAATCTCCAGGCAGGACAAGATGAGGTTTGTCCCTTAGAGATGCTGCAAACTCTGGGTCATTAATTGCTCCCAAATCACCTTCTCGGGGTGGGGGTTCAGGGAGGCGCAGGGGGAGTGTCCCATCTCCTAAGTCGGGGTTCGGTGGCTCTCCCTCCACAGCTCATCGCGCTCACGCGGCCCGTGGACGCCCACCTGGAGCACGTGGAGTTTCAGGCTCTGCTCCAGCGGCTCAGCCCCCACCGCATCCTGCTCATCTTCGCCTCCGCCGTGTTGGAGCGACGGCTCATTTTCCTGGCAGAGGAGCTGAGGTGAGTCCTGGTCTGTTTATTTTAAAATAGAACAACAACAACAAAAAAAACCAACCCAACTTTGAAGGATGCAGCTGAGGTTGGGGTGGGATGTTCCCCCCAAGTGGTGAAATCCCCTTTCCTCCCGCAATGCCACCACGACGGCTCCTTGTCCCGCAGCGTCCTGTCGCAGTGCATCCACGCGGTGGCTGCTCTCCTCTACCCCTTCACCTGGGCTCACACCTACATCCCCGTGGTCCCCGAGTGCCTGCTCGACACCGTCTGCTGCCCCACGCCCTTCATGGTCGGCATCCAGATGCGGCACCTGGAGCGGGTCCTGGAGCAGCCGATGGAGGAGGTATTTCATCCGGGCGAGGGGAAACATCTGGATGGAGCCATCAGTTAGCCTGTGACCCTGGGTTTGGGTCACTCCAGGGGTGAAGGCTCTGGTTGTTCCCTTTTCCTATCCAGGGAGGTTGGAGTTTGGGGCTTCTTGCATGTCCCCTCCTGTTGGCACCTGGGACAACACCTCCATGTCCCCCTGGGTGCTGCTGGCCACCCCAGCCCCCGCAGCCCTGACCCTGGGGCTCGGGGAGGTGCTCTGGGACGGGCTGGCTGTCGGCATCATCCCAACCTTGCAGAAGTGGAGAAGAGCTGCATGGGGAGAGCCACCGAGCCTGGGGCAAATGTGGTCCCTGGGGGGGGGATGCCCTGGTCCCCCTGCCCAGGTCCCTCCAGCACAAGGGGGACCGATCCCTCTCCTGCCACCCTCGTGGGCTGCAGACACAGCGGGCTGATCCCAAAACGGGTGGGAGGAAGCCTGGATGCCTCGGTAGGGCTAAACCTGGTTGCTCTCTGCTCTCTTTCAGGCTCTTATAGTTGACCTCTGTGAAGGGAAGATCATCCGGGAGGTAGGTCCCCCCATGCAGGGCTGGGGTGGGAGAGGGGACAGAGGGGGGCTCGCCTGACCTGGGTAGCCCCGGGAAGGGTCCCTTTCCCCCTCGGTGCAGCTACTTGGCAGCTTTCATGTTTTGGGGTCAGAGACATCTCGGTGTCACCCATCCGGGTGGGAACGTCCCGTGAAGGGAGGTCTCCGTCCACTGCATCTGTCTGGTTGTGAGCTGGAGCAGCAGGGTCCGGGCGTTGGGCGTCCCCCTCCCAGCATCGCCGCAGCACCCTGCAGTGATAATTAAGCAATAAGCTCCGCTGATGGGCTGCACTAACCGCTGCCCGCGGCCGTCTGAGCCGGGTTCCCAGCGGAGCTGGGTGCTTCACAGCCCCCTTGCCTTCCAGGTGGGCGACGAGGAGGAAATCTTGCCCATCAAGCTGCAGAACGAGATGCTGACGTCTCTGAACAGGCACAACAACAACAACAACGTACACAGTAAGGGACGTCTCTTTATATAGGGTAAACCGGACGCAAGCTGCCTTCCGCAGATGGCCAGAGTCCTCAGCGAAATGGTTTTCCTAAAGAGATCTGGCCTGGGATGTTTCTGCCCCAATTTGCAATAAAATGCAGCCACAGGAGAGAAATCCCTTGGCCTTTCCCCCGTCCTGCGAAACACGAGAGCAGGAATAATTAATTCTGCTGAAAAAAATTATGTTTTGCCAATATTTGGCCTGCAAAGATGGGAAATGAAACACAGCCGGTGCTCCCTCAGCAAAATTAGTCTGATCTTCCTTTACTGGCAGGGGGAGGTTTTAAGCAAATAATTTCTCGGGATGCAAACGGAGACGGCGAACCTGCCAGGTTAAAATCGGTGCGTCTTTTCTACGCTCAGAGGTCCCATCCCCACCTCTTGTGCCTCCGTGTCCTCTTCCAGCATCTGAGCAGGTGAACGCGCTCGTCTCCGAAGCCTTCGTGCAGTTCTTCGTCCGAATGGTTGGCCACTACTCCTCACACATCAAATGGAGCAAAAACGGCTCGGGCACCTTCCAGGAGCGAGCCTTCTGCAAAGCCATCGCCTCCAAGACCAACCGCAAGTTTGTGAAGAAGTTTGTGAAGACGAACATGTTTTCCCTATTTATTGAAGAAGCAGAAAAGAGCAGGATCCCACAAGAAGGTAAAGGGCTCCATTTCCCCTTCCCTCTCCGGTCAGGTGAGCTCTGCAACGTCCTGGGCTATTTGGTTAAGGGAAAGAGATGCCCCATGCCCGGAGGGGGACGCTGGTCGAGGCTGAGGATGCTCAGGGCAGCGAGCAGCATCCACTTGCTCTCAACAGCTGCACTTCTCCGTCCCTGTCAAACAATATTAAAAAAAATAATCCCTGGGCTCATTTTAGATCTTTTTGCTTGACTGGGGACGGGGCAGGCTTACCGAGAGCTCAGTGTTTAGGCAAACATGCCAGTAGCAGCGCAAATATTTGGCTTGGCCGCAGGCAGCAGCTGGGAACTGGCTACTGCCTGCGCTGCCTGCGAGCCCTGACTCATCTCTGCCGCCGGCTCCGGCGCAGACCCGTGGCCACTGGGTTGGTCCTTTCCCCTTCCAAGGGATTTACAGGGCACTGGGTAGAGCTGAGCCTCCTCCCAGCCCGGGACGAGGACGAACGGGAGCGATGGAGGTTGAAGGCACCACCTAAAACATCTACCGGTGGTTGGAGACATCCTGGCCCGGGATTTGCCACCCCCGAGGTCTCGCTGCACTCAGAGAGCGCGCAGGATGGTGCAGTCCTTGCGCTCTATCAGTGCCTCCGCCTCAGCGCGAAGCCAGTGTCCCCTCGGGTGGTGCAGCCCACGGCGGGTGGTGTCCATGGTGGGTCCCTCTCAGCCCTCCCGGGGCACTCGGCACCACCGTGGTAGCCACTTCCTCTGCCCTTTTTAGGTCAGACTTTATAGGGCAGACAGGGACCTGGATCTGCCTGGGGTTGGGAGAGAGGGATGGCACAATCCCAGCTTTTTTCTCGTTCTGTTCCCGGTCTACATCACTGTTTTTGGCTATTGGCATTCTCAGGGTCTCCCGCTTTCTTTCTTCCTTGCTGGTTGGAGAGGAAACACAAAAACCAGAGGAGTGAATGCATGGGTTAAAAGCTTAGGCTATCCCACATAGTAACAGGGAGGGGATTCTGCCCCTCTACTTTGCTCTGGAGAGACCCCCCTGCAGTGCTGCCTCCAGCTCTGGGGCCACCAACAGCAGAAGGACATGGACCTGTTGGAGTGGGGCCAGAGGAGGGCACGGAGATGCTGCGAGGGCTGGAGCCCCTCTGCTGGGAGGACAGGCTGGGAGAGGTGGGGGGGTTCAGCCTGGAGAAGAGAAGGCTCTGGGGAGACCTCAGAGCCCCTTCCAGCGCCTGAAGGGGGTCCAGGAGAGCTGGGGAGGGACTCTGCATCAGGGAGGGGAGCGATGGGATGAGGGGGAACGGTTTTAACCTGAAAGAGGAGAGATTGAGATGAGATATGAGGAAGAAATTCTTTGCTGTGAGGGCGGTGAGCCCCTGTCCCAGGTTGCCCAGAGAAGCTGTGGCTGCCCCATCCCTGGAGGTGTTCAAGGCCAGGTTGGACGGGGCTTGGAGCAACCTGGTTGGGTGGGAGGTGTCCCTGCATAGGGCAAGGGGGGTGCGACTAGGTGGTTCCTTGAGGTCCCTTCCACCCCAAACCATTCTTATGATTCTATGATTCTATAATAAAGCCCATTTTGGGTGGGTGAGAAGGATGGGTGGAAATGCAACAGCCCCGATTTCACGCGGGTGCTGTGGTCCACAGCCCAGCACGCTCCGGCAGCCCTGGATCCTCCCCGGCCCGAACACTTGCATTTCACTAACCACCTTTTTCTCACCCACAGCCTATTTCCAGCAGAAAATAACAGAGCACCACGAACAGAAGAAGCACCGAAGGGACTCCTGAAGCCCAGCCGGGCAACACGGGGACGAGCGGGTCCCCGCCAGCAGCAGCCCCGCGCTGCGCAGCCCCGCGGCGTGCCCCCGTCCGAGGGCAGAGCACGCTGCGCTCCGCTGCATCTCTCCGCCGGTTCCAACCCATCCGTGACTCCCGACATGCGTGGGCAGCACCGAACGCCACTGGTTTCTACCCTTTCTTTTTTTTTTTTCTTCTCCTCGGGGCATCATTGCACTGGAAAACTCTTTTTATTTTTTTTTTTTTTGCACAGGGCTGGCAGGCGGGCTGGGATTTCTTTTCTAAGCAAGAGGGACAAACGGTGACTCACGGCGCCCGGCGCTGCGCAGTCTCTGCCTGCGTCAGGACCTCCCGCAGCGAGGGAGGGGAGGCAGGGAGCCGGCTGCCGCACTACAAACCTCGTAGAGTTTGGAAAAAAAAAAAAAAAAAAGAGGGATGAGTAGGAAATAATATTATTTCTAATTAAAACAAACCTAGGTTTTGCAATTAAGTAACATCCTAGCGAATACGTTTCCGAGGTTTCTATTATTAACGACCGTTTCTCTTTTATTTTCTACGAAGATACGCTCGTTGTTAAACACCAGCAACAACAGTTGCGGTGGATTTTAGCGGTTTCCTCTCTCGCGGCTGTCTGCTTCGCTGGTGCCGCTTAGAGCCCAGTTTAGCTCTTTAAAGAAACAAAAAAAAAATCTTCTTTTCCAACAGGTTATTTATTCGTGCGGGAAGCAAACTGTGAAGGCCACAGGGCCGTGTGTTGTAGTAGAGGGAAACGTCTGACCAACAGCTCTGGGGAGGGAGGAAGCATTTGTTACACGCCGTAGTAAAACATGTCGACATCCTCCCGGTTGCTGGGTTTGATGCTCGCTTCTTTTAAAGCCGCGCCGTTCATCGAAGCGCCCGTCCCTGAAACGTGACGCTACAGCAGATTTAAAGTTAAATGATGGTTTTTTTCCCCCCTTTCCTAACGCGCTCGTCCAGGGAATGGATATTGCAGCGGGGAAAGCCGGTGCTGGCTGCAGACCTGCTGGTTCCTTCCCAGACAAACCAGGGCCGGATTCTTCTCCCAGCAAGGGCTGGGGTCGAAGGCACAGCGTCGTCCTCCTCCCTGGGATGTTACCGCCAGGCTGCCGTATCCCCCGGTACCCACGAGACGCATTCACGCACGCGGATGTTATCAAAAATATAGTTTAATGCAACTTCTGCAGTGGCAGTGAGTGCCACGGTGAGAGATTTTACGTAAACACTAAAAAATAAGCAGGCTGAGGGGCAGACAGCTTTCGCTTTCAGAGCTGCCCAACATCTTAACAAAAACAAGACCCGTGTAAAGGGCGTTTATTTTAGAATTTGCGCAGTCATGCACAGACACAAGCGCCGGAGACACAGCTGGGCAGAGGGCACCGAACCTCTCTTGCCCCGCGGAAAGAAAATTGTTGATTTTTTGTTCAGCCCCCAATGTGTGCTTGGAGGGTGGGACCGAGAAGAAAAGGGGATTTTTGGCGCTGCGGAGACCTTCCCTGGCTCCACAAGTTCCCCCTCAAGGCTAGAGAGAGTGTTATGGGTTACCTGCAGGAAATTAAAGGTTAGTGGTCTTTTTCTGTGTTCTGTTCATTTAAAAAAGTTTCACCGGCAGAAAACTGTGTGTGTGGGAAAATCAGGGGCAGCTATCAAGAATTGTCCCTTTCGAAAAGACCGCTTGCCTCCTCCTTCTCCTGCCTCTTCATTGACCTTTTGAGAAGATGCTGACCGTTTTGGTTGCGAAGCGTAAAGAAATTGAGAAAAACGAGAAAAATGGGAAGTGGTCTTTGCTTTGGCAGTAACTCTTTAGAAAAGAAGAATTAGAAATCGCATACAGGACTGGACTGTGTGGTTGCCTAACTCCTGCCAGAGGAAATATAGAAGGTTATTCCTTAGCTGCTGAAAAGAAAACAGAGATACACAAAAACTGATCCTTAAATTCAAAAAGAAAAAGGTTGTTCAAATGTAGCCAGTGCTACGGATGTCAGCAAGGGTTAACTCCAGCGGGTTGGAAGGGTTGGTGCCACCTCCTGTGACTGCTGAACAAAGAACAGGTTGAAATACCATCTTAAGTTACTTAAAGCACTTTTCCTTTTAGTATTGTTATGGAAAAAGAGACCTAGATCCATCCCGACCAGCCCAGAAAAGCATCCTTTGTGGAGCCCGTCAGCTCTCAGCTCAACTTCTCAATTGGCTACAGGAGACAAAAGTGGAGAGCAGGACCGGGTACAGAGGAACAGGAGCAACCAGGCACTTTTCTGGCACTGACTTCTCTCCCCACCATCCAGCAGCAGCTTCAGAGCTACAGGTGGTGGCTGAAGGTCTCTGGTGAGACCCCACCTGCAGTGCTGCCTCCAGTTTGGGGGGTCTCCACAGCAGAAGGACATGGACATGTTGGAGCGGGGCCAGAAGAGGGCCACGAGGATGCTGCGAGGGCTGGAGCACCTCTGCTGGGAGGACAGGCTGGGAGAGTTGGGGGGGTTCAGCCTGGAGAAGAGAAGGCTCCGAGGAGACCTCAGAGCCCCTTCCAGTCCTTAAAGGGGCTCCAGGATTGCTGGGGAGGGACTTTTTAACAAGGGCATGGAGTGATAGGACGAGGGGGAATGGTTTTAAACTGGAAGAGGGGAGATTTAGATGAGATATCGGGAAGAAATTCTTTCCTGTGTGGGTGGTGAGCCCCTGGCGCAGGTTGTCCCAAGAAGCTGTGGCTGCCCCATCCCTGGAGGTGTTCAAGGCCAGGTTGGACGGGGCTTGGAGCAACCTGGGCTGGTGGGAGGTGTCCCTGCCCAGGGCAGGGGGTAGGACTGGATGGTCTTTAAGGATCCTTCCACCCCAAACCATTCTGTGATTCTATGAAGACACTGGAAAGGAGAAAACAAGCCCAGGGGCATAATTTGCTCCAGGACCCCCAAATCTCCCCCCACACCTCTCACATATTTTCCCTTTCAGTATGCTGTTACCCTTCCCGACAGCTCTGTTCTTCTTTCCTAAGCCTGCATGACTGACGTCGTTCCTGATCAGCAAGTTTTAAGGGTTTCTTGAGTTGGGTTGGCCTGAACATTGAAAAGCAGCTCGATATTATGGTGCTTGGTTACTCACCCGACTGCTGCAATCTGGCAAGAGCTTTCTCGCCCTGCCTTTGATGCCCGGCGAGTGGACAGACAGCCTATTGCAAGAAGTAGGCACATCCCTATGATCAATCAAGATTGGTGAAGAAAGAAGACACCGCGCTGAAAGGGCAGATGCGGAATAAAATACCCTCTTTGTTTCCCTGAACTCAGCCTGCCTCTCTCAAACCACCTGCTTGTAGGTGGGGGCACTGCGTTTGCTGCTGGAGACCCCCGGGGTAAACTCAGCCGCCGTTTGCCGGGAGCACGGATCCATCCAGCTGGGCTCAGGTCACATTGCAGCGCATCAGCAAAACTCGCAGTGTATTTTTAAATCCTTCTTCCTGCTCAAGATTTGTCTAACGCTCGCTCTACGTCTACGACAGTAAATAAAACGGTGCCAAGAAATGTTTTCCCTGAACTGGAAAGTGCTCATTTATTCTGCGAAATTGTTAACATAGTTCCCAGCGCAGCATAAGCCAACTCACACTCGTACAAACAACTCCCAGGCATGGTTTGGGAGTCAGCTCAGGAATCGCTCCCGATTTGCGGCTCAATTCCTGCTATGCAGCTGCCCTGCTTGGAAGATAAATTTCACGTTATGGCATGTGTCACCCTCTGCCAGCTGGCCTGGGTGCCAGCAAACAGTCCTGGGCATATTTAACCTACCAGAGTCAACGCAGTCATTACTGCTAAGTGCTTTCAGATTGCTCCAGTGCAATAATAGACACAGCGCCTACCTCAGCTCATTTCCCACCTGGCTATAACCTCTGAAAATTGCTGCAGTCTTCACCTCCTGCGCTCTGGAAATCATTAAACTTCTTTGCAGTTCCATTCCAGACTCAAAGGTGGGGCGTAGCAGCCCTGCAGGTACCCGGTGCGTGCAGGGTTGGAAGGAAAGAACAGAAAAATACTAAAGTGAAACAAAACTGACACTGGGATGAAAGAGAAACAGGAGGTATCCTGACCTGTCTTTTTCCTGCGTTAATCCCCTTGCCGAAGCAAGGGAACTCCTTTACCAGTTCGTACAAGAGACAACACTCCAACACCAAGTGGAAACTCAGCTTGCCTTTACGGTTCTACAGAAAAACTTGCTTAACAGAGAACAGGTTGTGTTTGTTTTGAAGGGAGTCTACTAAGACAAAGGTGTTCCAGAAGCTCGACAGGCTGCTGTTGCAAAAGTTCTTCCTTCTAAGTGTCTTCTGAATGCAACGGAAAGTGAAAAAGCATGTCATGAGATCACACTGAGCCAGTAAAAATTCTGTTCCACTTCTCTGCTCCTCGAGCAGCCTTAGCTCTCCACACATACCTGAGTAACCTCTGATCACAAACAAGACAGTACTGTAACGTACCAGTGCCAGGGGTAAAGTTCATTTCTTCCATAATTTATTACAGGCATTTATACAAAACCTATATCCACAGCAACACTTGATATGGCTTGGATTGCCAGCACTATTCCCTGATAACACGGAAACTTTAGGGGAATTTGTTCCTGGCTGGCTGACCGCAGAGGGCATTCACACTTCCAGGTAGTGAAAAGCTCGGGAAAAGGTGTCCTGCTGCATTTCCCAAACACCAACAGGCTTTAGCTTAGACATGCTTTGTAAACAGAAGTTTGGTCCCAGACAACAACCCTTTAAAGCCTTCAGTTCTTCACCAGTCTCAAGTATCAGTGACGAATTATTTGGAGCAGCTTAACCTTAAAACCCTGACGACCGAGAGCGTGATTCTCCTTGTTTGCATCTCTAGAAAAGCACTCGCACTCCAGGGAGGGACTTTCCAAGCGATGGAGTTTTGCACCCACTTCATGTCGATGAAGAGAAACACGTGGTTTGTGAAAGGGGAGATGGGTCCTCAGCACTTTAAAATCCTTCGTCTTTTGCCTTGCAGACTTTGTCTTGCTCACCACTTGAAGGGCAGCAGCAGAGGCTGGACTATCTAGATCAAACCTTCACCCAGCCAAATACAGTTAAAACTAAATAAACTAGCTATCTAAATTCCAGTTGTATCTAAAACTGTGCCACTAAAGAGACAGCTGCCACCTTAGGCACTGAAGATGCTCCCAGTACCAAGGCACTTGGACCACGACATTCCCAGGTCACCAAGAGCTGTGCCGCAGGGACGTGGTCAGGACGCAGGAGCCAAACTCTCCCTCAGCCTTCAGGCCGGCAGGGACCCCTTTGGGAACCCCCAATATGAACCCACAGGGTCAGGTCCCTCAGCTGTGCTTGCCATAAAATAGCTGCTCACGAGCATACAGATGCCTGGGAGTTCAAGGGCAAAGCCAACATAAATTTTCTCCTCGTCCTGAAGACGTTCCTCCTCTCCCCGGTCCTGATGCCTGACCTCCAATTTACTTGTTGAAACAGCATCACCCCTTCTGAAGGGACCCAAATTCTTCCAACCAGAGAAAACACGAGAGAGCGCATGTCCACACACTCAAGGCTCAGCTGGAGGAGTCCACATCTCCCACTTCCCACAACATCTCCAATAGGCTCCAGCCCGTTCTTTCCTTGCAGAAAATTCTTCAACAGCTGAACTAGAGCCACACTCCTCCTGCGTTCTCTCCAGCCCAAGCAGTCCCACATCTCTGCAAGGACACAACTTGGGAAGACCGACCTCTCTGTCCCCAGCAGCCTGGCACGGGGTACCGTCCCAGGGAGGCAGAAGGGGTTTAAAAGCTCTCCAGTCACTGAAGGAACTCAATTTTCTCTCCACTTCCTGAGCACGTTTTCTAATCGCTTGAGTATCACAGGAAATACATCTCACCACTTCCCCTGGCCAAGTGGGGTTTTGATTTATTGTTGTTGGGTTTTTGTTTTGTTTTTTGTTTGGTTGTTGTTTCTTTTCTTTTTTTAAGGTGAGCTGTGCTTATTTCCTTCAGAGACACACGCAGCTGTCTTCAGGTACTGCTGTGGCTCAGTACAGAGGCATTTTCCTGCCATCTTGAATGAGACACTTCACGGTGAGAGGGCTCAGAGTTCAGCCGCCGGGTTCCTTCCATTCCCCACCCGCTGTCTCCCACGCAGCTCCCCGACAGCCACGGCAGATCCTGCTCCGGAGACACTCCCCTCGCTCTGCACAGCGAGCCCAGGCGCTTTGTCCAGGGCCTGAAGTTCCCCTCTATGTAGCACTACGTAGCAGAGAAAGCTCTCAGAGATCCTGGAACACCACCACTACTCACTTAAAAGCATTAGAAAACAGCTTTCTAAATAGCAGACAGCACTGTACTTCATGAGTCTGAGCAGGACAGAGCAACACACACATCTGAAGACAACTGTTGCTCTCAGAATTCTTATTTATTAAGAGCAGAAAGGAAATTTTGCTTAAAGTTTCATACATAAAAAAGTAAACAGTAAAATTTTCTTTTTATAGTCTTTCCACTGAAGAAAACTGAGAAATAAGTTGTCTTTTTAGATAATGTTTATTTAAAAAAATAAAATTAATCGACAAAGATACCACACTATTTTGCATGCCGCTCGTCCCTTCCGCTTGCAGAACCCTGTTCAACGCATTAGTCTTTAGCAAGAAACTGCTTTATCAGCAATGCATAAGCAAAAGAACCACGTCAGTCTCGACTCAAACCTTGACAGCTGCTTCAGCTACACAAGCTAGTGCGATATCTCTGTTTTTACCAGCTCAGGTCTTTAGTAAATAAATTTCAAGTGGACACTAAACAAGTATTTCACTAAGAGATGATGAAATATTAAAATTAAAAGCAAGTCGTATTGCAGCTGTAATTATACTACATTAGAAACTTCAGTTGTTGGGGATCCATTCACCATATATAGATTATTTTGTAATCAAGGTAATTACAAAGACAGAGCATTACTCCCTGCATGCTTTCCCGGGCTTTGAACCAACAGAGTTGACTACATGTAGAGTTGACTAGGGTGTACTTGGAATTCACTCTCTCAGGCAGGAGACTAGTTAAGGAGTGTTACTGATAACAAAGAATAAAAGTTATACAACATTGATTATTATAAATTACTTTGTTCTTATCTGCTTTTTGCCTTAGTCTCCTACATATCTTCACATCCATTCATGTAGAAAACCAACTCTTTCTTATTTCTCCTTACGGTGACTCCCCGTTTACTAATGGTGATTAGAATGCGTGGAGGACTTGATTCGGAACACGTGGATGTGCAGATGGGCAGCAATCTGATTGCACACACTGACACAGTATCGAAGCAAATCAAAGAGAGAAAAGATCTGCCAAGGGAAAAAAAAAAATTACACGTGTTTAGAGCTGTGTTTTCACAGAGTATAACACAAGACTGTAACACCACCTGTATCCTCCAGAATAAGAGCACTGGAGTCTTTTCAAGAATTAAATCTCAAACTCTGTAGGAATAATCACCCAGTGAAGAAAGGCAGTTCCTAGACATGCCGGACTTTCTTCCAGCTTTGTAAGAACACAGACTCTTAATTCGAGAGTCACAGAGGGGAAAGCAGTTGCAGTAGCTATACAGATACTGTGAAGTGCCCCATTAACTCTGAGTGGCGATAACCACACATAAAATACCAATTTTATTAAAAGGTTAACACCGCATTTTGGTAGATAAGCTCATATGTGCTCATCAAGCACTTGAGTGTTAACATAAGGTACTTTATCCTAATAGGTGCTGCTAGTAACTACAGACTTACATGCTTTCAAGAACTTAAGGCACAGCCATACTACACCTGCACTGTGCATAACATATTCCCTTGCTAATAAGGCTTCAACACAAACCTTCAAAACATTCCATCCTCAGCTTTGAACATTTGCTACATTGCTTTAAAAGTGTTTAAACTATGCACCAAGCAAACCGTGTTTACCTCTGTTTGCATAAACTCCATTTAAAATCAAAAATAAAGTAGGTTCCCAGTCCCATCACCCCCTGGGTGAGTCAGCTCAGCTCCACTGACGACACAAACAGTATTTGTGGAAGAGCACACAAACGCTTGCGATGATTACCGACAAGCAAAGTGAGCCCGTACTTACCAGGGCAATCCAGAGTACAATGTACTCATCAATAAAGCTGTTAAAATACTGGTCCAGAAACAACAGAGCTGGGCCTATGAATGCTGTGTCGTGCAGGTGCATTTCGCTTTTGGTCATGTGTGCAACCTACGTTAGGAAAAAAAAAAAGGAAGTTTAAGAAATAAACATATGCCAGCCAAGGTACAGTGATTTCAGAACATGCAAAGCCAAAAAAGTTACAGTTCAAGCCACAGCACTGTAAGATACATCGAGTAGATAAGTACAGTGGCAGCAGCAATACTGTTTCAGCCACCAAAGTCTACAGCTATACAATACACAAGGTTTGCAGAGAAGTACTTTTTATTAGAACAAAGAATGTAGCTACAGGAAAAACACCTAACAAGGTTTCCATCCCACAAACTTTTTCCTCCTGCCAGAAACAAAAAGAGTAAAATGGAAGCAGACTGGTAAATTTTGAAGTTTAGTTGAGCCTGGCAACAGTGACTCCCAGCTGCTCCATCTTCAAAAATCAGAGACACTTGGGGTTCCTCTCACTGCACCTGTTGGATCCCATCCCATAAGGATCACCACCTCTCTCTGCTTACAATTTCATGATCAAGTCTTTTTGTGTCCAGATGTGAACTTCCCACCCTGCCCCAGGTGCACAGAGGCTGTCCCACACCACATTCTCATTTTTACTGTGTATAAGCTGGTCTTGGTGAGGAATCAGCCTTTCTTCCCTTGTGAGTTATGTCCAACACTGATCCAGTCCACGTGGCAAGGCAACAGACACCTGCAGAACTGACACAGTGTGGGGCAGCACTTCTTTAATCCCTCATTCCCCAGTTCAACAGGGGCTCCTCTCCCGGCAGGATTGCCATCTGTTCCCTGGTACAAACCTGTTAGCAATTTTAACCACTATGTCTCTCCAATTCTTTAACTTAAACCCTGAGCAACTGTTCCAAACCTCAGCAGCTCTGTCGCCTTCTCCTCTCCTTCTCCCAAACTCTCCTCCCCTCTGTACCTGGGAGGCGGTTTCAGCCCAGTTCATCACACGTGTGCACAAATACACTGCAGAAGTGTGAATAAACAGCTGGGAAGGGGGAAGAAACAGAACTTGGGCAACTGTAAGCTGTAGTGACACTGAGCGCGTAACCATGGCACTAGTTTGAGGTTTACCACTCCTCTTTCAAACAGAAGAAAGCCTCCCCTGCACCTCCAAGCTACCTAAAACAAGTAAAGCACGAGTATCACTTCAGTGCACAAACAGATGCAAGATAGTCAATGGAATAACCAGAGAACTTTAAAAGCTACAAGAAGTTTTACTGCAATAACAAGAAACTCAAAGGTTCTGGCACACTTACCACTAGTTTATTTGTTATCTTAGCAGATACAAAACCAAAAGTAAGGATATATAAGCAGGGATGCTTTTCAAAGAGCTGCACAGCAGATTTCTTGTAGATCATTGCAGCTAACGCGATCACTGACCCAATATGAAGAAAAGGTGAAAGGACACTCGTTCCCTACGAGATAAAGTTAAAGCGTTAGGTTAACAAAACGTGCATGTTGCAAAGAAACCTCAATAAGCCAAACACTCACGTGGGATGCAATGGGTGGTTTCTAACTAAAATCACATTAAAAAAACATGTCTTTCTGAGCACTGGTACTAACAGGAACAGAGTGCGGTGAAATTCGGGTGAGCATCAGCTGAGAATGTGGTTGAACCTTTCTTGTGCTGGGCAAGAAAATAAGTTTTTAGGCAGCAAGAACTGATGCTCGTCACACAGACAGCGACTGACGCTGTTCGCAGGTCACAGCAGACAATACTTCTGGCTTTTTCTGTGCCAGCTAGAATGCAACTAAAACAGCCTTCTAGGTAGCAAATCATTCTCAGGCCAGTAGAGAATTGCTTTTTGGAAAACTCCCAGGGCTCCAGAATCGATCATCACCTTTACTGAGACAGAAGGTACTTGTGCAGATACCCCCACCTGTACTTTTTCCACTGGTAATATGGATAGTACAGGTCTCTTCGAAGGATCAAAACCAATCTTCTGGACGAATTTCCTTCTGAAAGGGTTTTTGCCCTGGACTTTCCAAGGAACTCTTTGGGGCGGTGCGTATTTATATAACATGACAACCCATTTTATATGATTAACTCAAAAGCAAGTAAAGTACCATGAGCACTTTTAATCACTCAAAAATTTTAAAACTCTTGACTCCTAAAGCTACTATTCTTACGCACACAATATCAACT
Source organism: Anarhynchus alexandrinus (assembly GCA_008711295.1). Classification (NCBI taxonomy): domain Eukaryota; kingdom Metazoa; phylum Chordata; class Aves; order Charadriiformes; family Charadriidae; genus Anarhynchus; species Anarhynchus alexandrinus. Next base: position 242,001 of record VUYV01000480.1, on the reverse strand, counting down.
TATTTTCCCCAAGCCAGCAAGGAACTGAAAGGAAAATATTTCACACATAGGAGGTATTATGTGAAATAAAAACTAAAGGCATGGCTGAAAAGCCAGAGTGCTGAAGAGTAACCAGCAGAACAAAGTACTTACTGCTATAGTGGATCCATTTTTGCCAACTCCACCTGTGAAGATTACACCAAAGTAGTTTGTACAGGAGAATATGGTTCCGGCGACAGTACAGAGAGCCGGGAATATTTTCACCTGAATATTCAGTATTGGGATCTTAATGGAAGAGAGACAAGAAGTTAAAATACGTGCAAACAAACTAAAATTGGGCTTAATACTTCTGGTGCACTCAAACACTCCACTTTCCAACACCACGTGTGCTTTTCTTTCTCTGCTATACAGAGATTTAAATTTCTACAAGGCACGGAGAAATATGTATTTTTCCAATAAGCCTTCCATCAAGCTTCCCATAAAGTCAGACTTCTCTTCAGTTGCCTGAAATGAGCCACCAAAAGCAGAGAAGCGGGCAGAAACTAAGAACTTGTGAGCTAAATCACCCCGCTATCGCGTGGAAGAAAAATGCAGTCATCTTTTCTGAAGCTGGTTGTAAAAATCACAGCTGCAGCCCAAGATCAAACCAGGTAAAGCAAAGAGCCACTGGAGATGATCAAACAAAGCTCCTTAAGAAACTGGATACTACCTTAAGGGCAAGGCAAGGGAAGCAAACAGAGATCAGACAAGTCATCTCAGAGTCATCCAGCCTAGGAGAGCAAGAGATGAGGTTGCTAAAGTAGTGAAAAATGAGCACAGGCAGCTTTGAAAGAAAGGCAGTGGTTTCTTTGTTTTGTAACAGTCGTGTTTCAAGCAGAACAGGAGAAACTAGAAGTGAAGAAGCGAGCTCAAAATAAGCCACAGGAAATATGTTGTGGAAGCAAGTGTTCAAAGCGAACTACCCAAAACTTTATCTATACAACTACCAAAAATCTTCACAGGCTCTGAATGCAGGAACAGCAGTCACAGCACTGGACTGAATAAACACACTCAGCTCCCCAACAAGGAGTCCAACTACCTACAGAAACCCAAATGAGGTCAAGTTGTTTCTATTTTTCTTCAATTACACTCTCAGTGTAGCTTTCAGCAGGTAAAGATCGTTAGTTTTCTATTGCGTTCAATAGCTTAATCTCTCAATCTTTTCAGGGCACAATTAAGAGGCAGAGCCAGCTTTAACTCTTCACCCCTTGCTCTCGGGCACCCAGATCACCTCTCCAGATCGCTGCCCTGCAGGCTTCGGGCTGGCTGGCACAGTTGCGTGACACTCCCACTTATTTCTCCCTTGCTCAGACTGCACTGTAAAGTCAAAAAACATATTCTGGAAGATAGTAAAGAAAGAATAATGACAAGGAAACAAAAGGCATATGTTGCCACAGACTGGAGTGCTAACAAGTCCCCATAACATTTATTAATGTTAGGGGACTTGTGTCCTCATACAGGACTTCTCAAGGTCTCTCCCTCAGCCTTATAAAAGGGAGGTACCTGTGCTGCCCTCTGCTTCGGAAACAATACTTAAAAGTAATACTTAACGGTATGTATAGAATGGGGTGAATTTGCTCTTCTACAGGAAAACTCCTTCATACAGGAGTCAAAAGACATTAAGCTTGCCATTTCCCAAAGACAAGGGGAGTTGGCTGGAAAAAACACCCCATGAACTCCCAACTACCACTAACGCATCTGAGACCGACGGAAGGGCAGAAGGATGAGACCAGACTGTCACAACCTCCAGTCTGGCCAGTTGTGCTTTAGCAACACTCTCCCTTTTGCTTCCACTGAGAGCAGCATCAGTGGTAGGCATGAGACTGCACTTATCTTGCAGAAATAATGAATGGGAAACAAAGCTACATATAGAAATTTGGCAGAGGAAGGTCAAAGGAGAGGCATAAAAAGGCAGCACTTGCTAAACTGCTTTGTGTACAAAATGGAAGCAGCAAGGCTAAAAGCTGGAAGCAGCAAAGACAAGTGCGGAGGGGGAAAAAAAAATAAAGAGAGAGTTGTACTCAGAAATCTTCCTCCAAAATGGCATTGCGGCCCCTGACTTTTTAAATAAGAGGACACCACAAGGCAAGGCACAAGCCTTCCCTGCCTGGTATTCTGTGTATCAGTACGGTCCCTGTGATTATTCCGAGCTTGCCGGTAATTGCCCACGTTTCACCAGAAGTCAGATGCACGTAGAACTTCACAAACTATGTCCATAACGCAGAGAAGGATCACAAGGCAAAGTTTTTGCAGGTAAATTGCGTTCTCTGTTAAACCCTTTGAAGTTGATTACAAGAGAAAGGCTACACCACACCAAAAGCTTCTGCATACAGGTACATCCCGGTAAAGAGAGCATTCCAAATCTTCTTGGGGGGAAAAAATAATGTTAATAAGAACAAGTGGCAGCAGGCAAAGAATGGATTAACGAGCGCTGGATTAAAGCAAGGCCAGAATAATTTGCCAGAAAATTAACATCAGGCCTCCAGACTAGATGCCATCAGTTCCATGCAGCATGAACTTAAAAAAAAAAGTAATAATTGGGAAACAGTCAGGAAAAGAGCACAGCTAAGGGTCAGGGAAGCAACAGTGAAGAGTGTATAAGAGACTACACATCCGTAAGCGGACAGAGGGAGAGTTTCCCTCTCCTCCTGGCTCCTAGTCACAGATACCACGACCAGCTGGGCAAGTCCCAGTACGCTGGGAGCGCTTCTCGCCAGGCTGGATCCCAGCTGTACGTACGTACGCTTCAGTCACATCTGCAAGAGGAATAAGAACTCGTAGCGGGCCAAAACCAAGCGTGCTTTATATTCATGAAGCGTTTATGCTTTTAAAGGTTATGTTGTGGAATAAAACTCAAGCAATTGCAGCACTTTCCTCACCTCAAACTGAAAAAAAAAAACCCCAACACCTCTGTATAATCGATGCATCAAACAAGTTGTACCTAAGCTTGCTCACTTTACTCACATTTTCCAAACGAGGATCGCAGCTGCAGTCGTACTCACCAACCACCAGAAATTACCGAGCTCCAGGAGCCTTGCAGAACAGCATTTTAACGTGCTTTAAAGAAAATCTACGCTGACAGAAAGAAGGAAGCCAGTACAGGTACGCACCGTTTCACAGCAAAGAAGAAAGCTAATGAAAGCAACAATTGACAAAATACACAGTTCTGCATTTAACCTATTCAGATTGTTTTGCTTTCCGCATGTTAGCATAAGAAAGTGGAATGTTTGAGTATACAACCACATTTTATTCTGNTTTTTTTTTTTTTCCCCCCCCCCCCCCAATAGAAACAAACCAAAAGCACCAAACCACCAATTTTGCTGTCATACAAAACATTAAAGGATTGGGGGATAGTAAGGAGGGGCTGTGCGATATATTTTGCTCTGCAAGTAGTAAATAACATTTATCTCTAAACAGATACAAAATCTCCCAAGTTGAATGAAAAAGGAAAATTCCTAGTTGTCATGGGAAACCTGATGAAGTTTGTTGTCTGGAGAAACGCCTCCATCAGTCCAACAGCAAACTTCAAAATAGTTTAATCTTTTGGGAGCTGCCTTAGCCAAATGCTGCTGCAACACAGAACTTCTAACAGATGTCAAAATTTTGCTGAAAAGGGTTATTTAATAGGTTATTTAAAAGGGTTATTTAAGTTATTTAATACCACAAGAGATCAATTTCTAAGCTCACATAAACATGACCTTGCACTGAATTGTGCCAGAGGTTGCTGTGGCAACATTTTTTCCCCCCCTTTTTTGAAAAAGAGAAAAAGGAAACTGAGAACATGAATTGGGAAATCCCTATTTGTAATGCAGAATAATAGCTGCATGGGGACATCAGCCACATTAATCTCTCTGGAAAAGTTTGGCACCAATAAGCTGACTTGTAGCCTCATTTTTTTAGAATTAGTTCTATCCACACTCATTCTTCTTTAGATGGTATTTACTTTGCAGTTTACATCATTAATTGGGGGGGTTGGATTTTTGTAAGCCTGAAAGCGCACGTAGCAAGATTGAGGTAGCCAAGGTTAGCTCCATTTTTTAGATATCCTCTACAATGTTAGAGAGTTCATTTCTCTAGTTATATGAAGCAGATTAGAAATTCATCAAGTTGGGGTGACGTTTCATTAATTTTTGACCATCTCTTGGTTTTATGGCAAATCAAGATTTCTTTATCCACCTTTATCAAGTAAACAAACAAAATCAATACACGGGAAAGAAAATCTTCCAGGAAATCAATGCTTTACATGGTATTTCCAGATTATTTTTTTTTTTTTAATGTATGCATGTATATGCTTTCCTCTGGACAAAGCCATTTTGATAGCCCAACGTGGCTTCAGTAACGCAAATATAAAGTCAACCTACGGCAGCCCATAAACTGCCAGCTGACACGGCCTGGTGAGCCCATATACCACCTGCAGGATGTATGCGCAGCCAGCCCGTGACAGGCAGCTTGCTTAATTAGGATGATCTTCATTTAAAAAAAAAAGTGACAATTTTTTTTTCCCCATACAGATAAGAGTTGTCAGCCACATTCAGGCTAAATTACCTACTGAGGGTCACCAACTGCTCGCCAAAAGTTTCCCCCAAATCCTCAATCCAATTTAGTACTCTTCCATTGCTGACCTAGCTTGTTGCATGGAATTCCTTCAAGTTTTGGCCAGCTCTCTCAAAGGAAGCTGGACTTCACTGAAGGTACACTTAAGTTTGTGCAACGTTTGAGGGCTTTCTACCCGCAAACACAAGATACAAAACAATACCTTGTTTTAATAACGCTGGTAAAACCAGAACGCACAGTTATTGCCACGTGCCCTATACTCAAGAATATATATTTCCATTTATGAGGAAAAGGGAGAACCTTCCCCTCACAAATCACACTGTGCTATGATATGCAGGTAGTTCCTCCAGGCGTCTACGAGCTTATTAAAAGGATAAAATAAGAACGTGAACAAAATTACCAGAGATTGCCAAAAAGGTGGTCCTCCAATCACTGCCAGTAAATGCATGATTATTATGAAGATTTGTACTTCAGTCACATCAATTCTGATTAGGTACAAAAAGCCAAAAAAAGCAAAATTACTCAAAGCAATTTCAAGTCAGTTATTTGCAAGCTCAGCAGCTCTCCTCTATCATGCACAGTATAAAAAGTCCAAAATATCGAGGAAAACAAAAGAGGCAATATTTATAAATAATTTAGAAAGCAAAAATATATTTTAGTTTTGTTGTTAAAACCAGGAGCCATGCTGTGCTATACTTTTTGTTTTATTTCACAGTGCAATAAAAACCCATTTTGTCAAAATGAACAGTTGGAACTCTGCTTTTAACTGACCGCTGCCAGTCACAGAAATAAATATTCAGTTTTAACCTTGTCCACCAAAAAAAGAATCTATTTCACATGATAAAATTCAGGAAAGATATTTTTAATCCCTATTATATTCCCTACCCTATTTTTTAACATGAATATTCTCTCTGAATAGCATCACACTTTAAAAAGAAACATGAATCCCTGAAGAGTTTGTGCAAATGTAAAGGGTAGAGTCAGCTGCACTGCTAAAGATTACACAATTCAGTCTCCAGCACGCAGCACGAAGAGAAACCACTTCTGGTTCCAGCACAGCTGGTATGTGTTGCAGAAGGGCAAGAAGGAAAGGTTTACGGAAAAGACTGAGTTTAAGGCTTTGTTTTAAAGAGCATGCAGAAGTCTTGGAGCTAGCAAGAGGGAAAGACAGCTCTACGAATCAATTCCAGATACAGAAGTCAAGAAAAATGCCAGTGAAATATAAAGAGCATGGACTTGCTGGTGTATCATATGAAGCCATGTAATATTATCTCATACTGGAGTACTGTATCAAAAAATAAGCCTTCAAGTCTGTTTGAAATATTTATGGCATATTCCTTATCTCTAATAACACAGTTCTACCCAAAAGACTCAAAAATCGCTTCTTGCAAATACATGTTTTGCTGTTACAAAAATACCGTTGATATTACCAACTGCATCAGCATCACAGAATAATGGTTCAGGGGTGGGTTTTGCCTGTGTGCCTTAACTGAGCCACAAGATCATATAATTCAGTTTAGTATCAGATCATTGTGCTACCTCCAGTTTTCTATACAGCCTCTGTACCAGTTCTGGAGTGGATCCTCTCATTTGAGAATCTCCAGTCTGGCCAAAGTATAATTTTGTTTCAGTAGCCGATCAATATGCACAAGGGATAATTATGAGGCTGCATTGAATTCCCTCATCCCCTAAAGGTAGAACATCCCCTAAAGCATAAGAAAGCAGAAGTGCGATGGTACGCAGCATTCAATGCTACCTTTTTTCTTAATATGGATTCTCTAAACGTGGGCTGTAAAACCACTGCATCCATCTCCCGCTGTGCAACTTCCCCTTTCCATTGCCCAAGAGACTTTCTGAACAACTCCCTGAGAGCGGGACACGCACCTACAGAACAAACAGCAGAATCAGCACGTGGCGGCACCGCCGACAGTGGGCAAACAGCGCATGAGGCACCCAACCCCTGACTATCGCTGCTGCGAACCACCACTGCTCCCTCCCAAAGCCCTACAGTAAATAAGCCGCGAAGCAGCAGAGGGGAGCGTAAAGGATGAAGATGATGGGAGAGCAGCAATACCCAGGAACCAGCCAGACTCTTAGTATTTAATGGGAAAGTTCAGCCAAAGTTGTCAGAGGGAATCTAGTGACAATTCCAATAAAAAGACCATTTCTGTTAGATACCTCTGCTTTGTAAATTTTCTTTTCACTACATCAAGCGTGGCGAGAGCGTATGAAATACAGAGGAAATCACCCTAGGGCTCCTCCTGTATTCTGATTTGTTCAATAACAACCCTGTAAGGCAATCAGAACTGGCTTGGGGAAAAAAAAATTAAATTTCCACAAAGAGGAAAGAATGTTCTAAAAATCCATATTTTCAGTCCTCATACAAACAAATTAAGCCATTGAGCTGCCTTGCAAGAAATAGTAAAAATACTCAGCCATGCAAGAAAAGAGATATAGAAAACATCTGATTAAATGCAAATTGCTTCCTCCTAGCTTTTGGGGTCAACATGGAAATGTGTTTTCAGCGTGTCCAACTGGGGAAGGGCTGAAGCAGCTCCGTGAGCACACACACATTAAACAGGAATGCGTTTTAGCCTATTTCACTACTTCTGTCAACAACCTAAAAGAATATAAAGCCACTGAGAAAGCTCACAGAAACAGTGACTAATGTAGGTAATAAGTAATGACTATAATAACTATTACCTGCTAAATAACTAACGTAGGCAACTCTAGCTTATAGCTTTTCTTGGACAATAAAACAGGTTTCTTTGGGCAACAGTAATCCTAATGCAAAACAAAGTAAGATCATATACTTCAAAAAATTTTTCAGATCAGAAAAGACAAGGTATTCTGAAAGAGAAACTCTTACACAGAACTGGGATCCCAACCACATCCATGGGAGCAGTGCCTGGATTCAGGTTAGGGAGTCAGCATGATCCTCTCTACACTGCCACAGCCCAACTTTTGCTCCATCACCTGCAGTTCTGCCCTTCTCAGCTCAAATAAGAATGGCATCAGGCAGCTGGAAAAGGTTCAGCAGTGAACTGCAAGTATATTTGGTTAAAAACTCTTCCCTGACTTATAAGAATCTCATGTTGCAGACAAATATGAGTCTTCAATTCTACATAAAGAGAAGATTTTTTTTAACACCAAAGGGCTCCTTAAAACAGAAGACAAAGTCATAAGACCAAATGAGGAGAAACTAAACACCTAAACGATCACCTAAATAAAGCATAAGTGATGCTAAAGCTAAGTGATACCAAGGATGAAAGATGACTGGAAACATCCTATGCTCATCAAAACTACTGTCAGATGACTTAAAAAGATATGCCTGACACCAGCAGAGTACATGCCTGATGCTGGAATTACCCAGCAAGTATTTTTTTTTTGCAGGATGTCAAATGGCCACTCCTCAGCAATCTAAGAATACGGGAATCCAGACAGGCAGCTCCTGGAAGCTAGACCACAAAAGGGAACAACGTTTGGAAAAAGAAGTTGGGTGAAAGGGGAAAGAGGCACACTGTTCCTCTAGTCATTTAACTTGACTTTAAAATGACTGCGCAACTACCACATAAACACGACTAAACCCATGCTGCTGCTAAAAGGAGAGGTCATCCCGGCTTCCCGCAAGACCAACCACTTTCTTCCCCCAAAACCCACCCACTCAGTCCCACCTTCTCCCTTGTGCCGGCACTACAGTCGCATGCCATCAACTGGATCCCAAAATTGGCTTAGCTAAAATGACCCAACCAAAAAGAGAAGAAAAAGAAAGGTTCCTGGCCCAATGTCTAGCATATCATCAGCTTTCCTCATCCACGTTGTGCAGCCTCCGGAACGATGCCAGCCCGAAGGAGAGGGCAGCGGAATCGCTGCACTGCCTCTGTTGGCAGCTGGAGAAAACTGTGCGGAGTCAGAGCGACTGTGCAGCTACAGAATTAGACAACAGGGGAGGAAAAGGAGGAATAAATAGGTACGAGTTAAGGTTGCCAAACGCAACACAAGTGGACTGCTACCAGTGTTCATAAAAGTCCTAAACAGCCCTTAAAATGTAACACTAAAAAAAAAAGTGAAAGAATGTAATTGGAAAATAAAGCAACAATGGTTTTGGCAAGAAAGATACTGAGCAAAGGTAACGCTCAGCGCTACCTGGAAAATGGTAACACGTCAGGCAATCTAGAGGACATTCATTCCTACACTTTAATGATTAACTTGTATTTATGAATTGCTCCAAGATACAATGTGCTAGTAATAAAAAAATGCATAAATTGCCTCAGTCACCATATTGGTTTTAAACTCTGGTAGGACTGGGAAGGTACCTATCAAATGCCAAGAGCAGGGCTGCACGGAAAGCTGCTCGCTGAGTTTGGGTATAGACCGAGCAAAGCCTTTCTGTATTCCCCACACTGCCCTTTGGAGGAAAAACATACATAGCTTGCTTTGGTGGCTGGGGAAGTTACTTGCAAAGCAGGGTGATAACATTCCTGCTTAAATAGTACATAAATAGTACTATATTTTTTCCCCACACAAAGTTCCATTACACATTGGAGCGCCTTTTCCTATGATAAGGACTGCAGAAAACGCAAACTGGAGTAGCGGATCATTTATCAACTAATAATAGAAAAGTATTTTTAGCTTCAACGCAAAAAGATAGGCACCGCGAGGGGAAAAAAAAAAACAAACCCACAGCACTGGGAAAGAGTGGGGAAAGGCCTTTGGTGCTGCAGAGCCCCCCCACTTAATTACTGCACCATCACCCCATTTAATTACCGCACACAACCAGCAGCCTGGTACCACAAGCAGACCTGTAGGAAAGCAAAAAACATTTCAAAGCAAGGAGGGAATCAGCCAGTTCAAAGCCTGATTCTATTTTCTCCTTGTGTTTGTATTTCTTTCCTCATTTAAATGCTACAGTGGACATCCTAAGGAGGAAAAAAAAAAAAAAAACAATGGGAAGAGGGAGCAGCATGAATTCTGCAGCTCCAGCGAGGGGGTTTCTTACAGCCTCTGAACCGGGATATTTTCAGCAATCACTTGAGCCACACTTCCCCTAACCTGACAGTTTTTTTTGCCTGATGCTTCCTGACAAATTGAGTCATGTCAGCATTGCCCAAACAGTTTATGTTGTGAGGATGATGCCGAGACGCAGTGCACAACATGTGGCAGCTCCCTAATAACTGTGAAATGAAGAAAATGAAACAAAGCGTTTCCCCCAAGACACGTCCCCACTACAATAGATGGATGTAAAGTTACTGGAACAGTTCCTCAACAGACACAAGGCAGTCTAGTTCCAAAGATCACTTCTTCAAATAAACCAGGGACTTTTTCATCTTCTAGAAAATAAACAGAAGACCCTGAATCGAGTTTTTAAGATCGCCGGGAAGAGACAGGCAAAGAACCAAGGAACAAAGATCAGACACTGAAGACAAAGCAAAGAACCTAGACTCAATAGTTGAACAAACTAAAAATGCCCAGACAGAACCCCTAATTGCAAGGCTGGGAAAAACAACATTGAAAATGACCCCGAAAAATACTGATTCTACAGCAAACCGATGTTAGGAAAGAATAACAAGCAGCAGCTCTGCAGAACTGAAGAGGGCAAGCGGGGACAAGGTCAAACAACGCCAGCACTGCACCAGCCACCTCTGTGGACCAAAGGCTGTAAACACGAATATCTGAGTGTTTTAATTCGGATAAAGGCAGAGAAGCATAAACATTGTGAGTTTTTAAATGCACATTTCAGCCCTGGCTCCCTGTCTGCCTAAAGTCACAAGGCAGCAGAATGCCTGTACAGCTTCAAAGAGCTTTTTTTTATTATCATTATTTTACTGCACAGGCAGCAACACGTTTTACTCTTAATCTGTCCTTCCTTGTCCTGCCGAACTTGAATGCAGATTACTCGCTAGTTTTCAAACTTACGTATCCTGACATAAGAGAAGACTATTAGGAACAGTATTATTTTAACATTTTCTCTCCTATAAAAGGCTGAGTATTTTCTAGATTCAATCATCTCAAACCCCTTCGTTTGCAATTTCTCTATATGATTGTGCTGAACTGTATTTAAACTGCCTGATTCTGGTCTTTGGGGGGGAGGGGGAGGGGGAAACCACACCACCAAAATGCAAGGTAGAACATTACAAGCACAGTCACATTCCAGCAGCACAAGTCCTGAAGGGCGACACTGCGGAAAGAGGGAGGCAGAGATGAGGCTCTTCAGAATTCCATATATTTACACTTCAAGTTAGAGTAAACCTGTTTTAACTGGATTCCCCAAAAATCTTTGTTTTCCATCATTCTAAGCCTTCATGTTCTTTTAAATAATTTATCCATAGGCTAAAGGCAAACTTCATTAATAATTTAAGAATTTTTTTCCCTGCCTTGATGAATAAAAAGCCTTATTACCCAGCTTGTGTAAGTATAAGGTTTACCTGTGTTGCAAGAATTGTAAATTATTCATTTCATATTTTTCCAGATCACGTAGTACTTTCAAGACAGGCCTATATTATTATACTTTCTCACTACAAATGTTTGTCACATGAAACAGCTATCAGATGAAAAAGAATACGTATTTCCTGTAGCTTAACCATAGAATCACAGGATGATTTGGGTTGGAAGGGACCTTAAAGACCATCTAGTTCCAACCCCCCTGCCCTGGGCAGGGACACCTCCCACCAGACCATCCCAGAGACAGTGCAATACCGAAATAAAAATCTAAATCTCTACCTCAAGCTGTGTAATATAAGCATGTGTGATCTGGGTGAGTGACTTTGAAGCAGCAGCATCTTTACTTATTAGTTAAGACTAAAAACAAAGATGCCAGAGGGCATCTGAAACTACAGATGCCAGAATTTAAGATGATGATGAAGTCTATTCTGTAATTCATGATGCCTAAAATTGGTGCGCGTGAGGGGACTTGTCACAAGCAAGCACTTGCCATTCTGTTTCTGGAGCATTCTGTTACCGTTTGTAAAACAAATTTCTTCTGGGATGGCAAAGGCCACCTTCCCCAGGGTGGAGACCATAGGTGGGGCCTCCAGAGTGACACCTCCAGCAGCTCCAGGTCACCTGCGCAGAGAATCCCCGCTCCTCCCTCCTTCCCCCATGTGGTGGCAATTCATCCTCATCCATTTTAAACAATTCACTTTCATTACAGAACCTGAGTTGCTTCCTCTCACATAACTATCATACCAATGGGCGACTTAGGAAGTCTCCAAATGTTTCCGTACTAAAGGATTTTTTTTAATTTTTTTTTCGCCCTAAATGACTTCTTGGGCAGAGTCATAATGCCGTTATCACAACAGGCTAAAATCTTGATTAAGCTCTTCCTTCCTTCAAGTTATTGCTTGCTACATTACCATTTCCTGACACGAAATATTTCCAGCCTTTCATAGACTGTCAACAAAGTATTTAAAAATTATCTCATCTGACTACCTTAGAGCACGCCCAACTGGCACTGGGCTTGAACAGTCAGATGCAGCCGCTGGATCTGACATACCCCATGATTTAGCAGCTTGCTGATATTGTTGGAGCTGGTAATTAAGGACTCTTCTTAATAGCCTCATGAAAGCAGAGATTGTGCTGAAGCATTACATGAAAAAACAAAAGACCAGCATAATTTGCATCGATGCAAGTTTAACAAAGTATGTAAACAAACCACCAAAAAAAAAAAACCCTCAGTTGTATTTAAAATGCGATGCAGTTCTACGGCAGCTATCAAAAAGCTATTCTTATATCCTCAAATATTTCAAGGGAAAGTCCTGGCTAGTAACCCAGCAACTATGAGAAATTTCAAGGAACGCAACTTACTCACTCTTAATGATACCATTTTATTAGGGGGGGGGGCAGAAACCACTGTACCAAAAAAGCTGAAATAAGGAAGAGAAAGTCCTTTCTAAAGAGTAGTAAACCAGAGGGGAGAAGGATATATTTAGCATAGACATAAGGAAAAGCATTCTGAAAATAAAGACAACCAGGAAAGGAAGTTAAGTTAGCGATGAAGCTACAAGCACAGTTAAGCGACCAGACTGCACGGATGGAGCGGCAGAGTTCAAGACAGGCGTTTTTTAACCAGTAACCGCTGACTTTTTAAGCTATTGCACAGCATACAGTTCCCTGAACGAGCCAAGCAATTCTTTTTTCTGGTGGAAAGGTATTTAAACAGCAACAACAACAGCAAAATAATTCTACAACTTTAAAAAGCAGTTCCAACAAAATTTCTCTACACCCACACTTACAGAGCTGCTTCCACAACCCTGGTTATCTTTTAGGTGAAGCCAGAACTCTGACAAAATAAAAAAAAAACGTTTAAAGCAAACTTTTTCTGTTTAATGGGTAGGTTTTTGCTTGGTTTTCAAGTAAAACATGATGCTTTAAAACCAAAATTCTTTCTGGTTCGATCGGATTTTTACTGCTCATTCGTATTTTGCAAACATCTTTTCCCCACGTATTCAAGCACTTGTGAAATACCCTTCGAAAGATGCTTTTCGTGTACCAGTTACTATGTGCATGACAAAGGTGCTGTCTCTGCTTAGTCCATGCCATTGCCTGCCAGGTAGCGTTTAAGGGTGGCTTTACCGTGTAGTTCCAGACCCAGGGCCCCAGGGTTCCTGTGAGAAGCTGCATTGCTATGGTACAGAGCATAGACTCCGTAACATCAAATCTACGCGCGAGGGAAAGAAACATTTCAAAACATTTTCCCGAGCCCTTCAGTTAAGTGGAGCCGTTAAAACAGATCTTCAGGCACGGCGTAAAGAACAAAATCCAAACAACAGTAGTTGCGTTGAGATAATTTAAAGGGTAGGGGCAGAGGAAGGAAATTAACAACCACAAAAAAAAAAATGAGAGTATTAGCAAATTAACCAAAATACTGTAACCTGTACAATGTTTTACACATTCAAAACTCCATTCAGAGCTTCTGCAATTTACAGCACCGCTCCAACACATGGGCAAACACAACCATCCACGTGTGCATGAGGAAACAGAATGAAATTTCTTGCTCCTGAGTCACAGCAAATAAAATCTGTAAATACAATTCAGAATTTCTCATCTCCCTACCCCACACTCATATCTCCAAATGACACTGAATATATGAATTCCTCATCTAAAGATGCTACTGCATATTTTTTGTAGGGCAGAAGAGCAGACTGCATCTTCAGTTTGGCTCCTCTAAGGGAAAGCGAGCAGTTACACCTCCCCGCTCAGGCAGCTCCTCGGCAAATAATACCAAAATAAGTCAAGTGAGCTCTGGCACCCTCTTCAGTGGCAACCAAACTCCATTATGTATACATTTATTTTTCACCCCTGACAGAAAGGGATGAAAAATATGCTGTCCACAACTACCACACATATTCCTTACGGTAAAATGCAGATTTATAGCATTTTATAACTAAAATATTTAAAAATGTGATCAAACTACAGTTACATTAAGCTATCTAGTTAAAAAAAAATAAATAATGGATTTCAGCAATAACAGATTCAGCCATAACAGAGATCCTGTTTATTGCAGTGCTTATCGAAGTATTTCTTGGCACGGAAGCACGCAGACCGCCAGCCAGCAACATGTCAATTGATTAAAAAAGTACATCAGGGAAACAAAGTTCATCGTGATGGCCTATCTAGTTCTTACGAAGTGCCATAACGATGCCATAACGTGCCTGGTGAGAGGGTACAGTGAATTTCAGCCTGATAGGCATTCTCAGTTTAATTATCACAGCACATAATACAGTGTATAGTTAGAAAAGGTAACATTTGGTATTTCAGGGAATATAGGAAGAGAAACCCACGAACACAAACCCCGCGGCCAGCTTCGGTACTTTCGGACAGCTGCAGTTGCTTTTCCTTTTTACTCTAAGTGATATTTGCAATTCAGACATGGATTCATTTTTTAAACGTTATCCGGGAAAGCTTAAGATGGGGCCATCGACCTCGGCATGTGCTTAACTCTCAGATGTTGGCAGTGACAAGTCTTATTTTGCATGCTGTCTGCTCCACTGGGTTCCCTCCTCAAGCTGGTAAGAGTCTTGAGCCAATTAACACACCACTGATTAGTCATGCCTCCAGAATATACTCTTGGCAGTGCTAATTTATTGAGCGTATACCACGTGCAATTTTTAAAAGATCCTGTTTGATGAAACAAGCCGTTAGACTTTAAAAGGGCCACCATTAAATCAAGTGTCAGAGTTTAGAGACAGCTGTGGTCAATTCTTTCCTTGCCCAGAACGGCGAACCAAAAGGATTTCGTTCAAAGTTGAGAGATTTCCTGAGAAATCCTGAGAACCCACCAAGGACAGGAAACAGATACTTACACTGGAGATGGCTCTGAAATCAAGTCAATCACTACTGATACAGCTGATCTAATACAGCTTCTTTTTCATACTGTGTGAAACTAAGGAGGGGGAATTTATGCCCCGTCCTCCTCCCCAACACAGAATTCCTGCAACAGTCCCGTGCAGCAAAACACAGCAGACAAGAAAAACACTCTTGCCTCATCAGAACACAGAAGTTATGAGGTTGGAAACTCAAGGGGATACATCTACGGTTTAATACTCTGCGCAGCAGCACTCTGGTCTGAGAAATGATGATTCTTCCATCTGTCTCATCCGTATCTACCAAGCGTGCAAGCGGGATTACGCAGGCTGGGCAGCGAACTACGACTCTGAGCATGAGACAAAGGATTGTTTTCTTAAGGGAACCACTGCAGCAAGAAAAGAATGTTCACCATCACAACACAAGAGGGGGGAAAAAAAAAAAGGGTAAAAGTCACATGCTACAAGTCCAAACGCTTGGTTTTAAAGGTTATTATGGAGGCTAATCTTAACTCATTCCAATCCAGCCTTTTCGCTTGGGTGTGATGAAATACAGTAGCATAAATAAAGCAAAGCAAGAAAAGTGCAAGCAAATTAAAGCTAATTCCAGCTACTGGAAATTCATCCTGAGGTAAAAATAATATTAAAAATGAGCCATAAGCTTTTCTCCTTTCCTTGCTCTAATACATTTAAGACAGTATGTATATTTTTCCTTTTGCTGCTCATTAACATAGATTAAAAGTTGTACAGGTCAGATAATGAGGTGAAGCACGTGGCT
This sequence comes from Anarhynchus alexandrinus, assembly GCA_008711295.1. Lineage (NCBI taxonomy): Eukaryota > Metazoa > Chordata > Aves > Charadriiformes > Charadriidae > Anarhynchus > Anarhynchus alexandrinus. The sequence continues at coordinate 226,350 of VUYV01000480.1, read as the reverse complement.
ATTACGCTGAAGCTCCCTATTTCACAGAGCAGTAAGAACTTCTTTGAACCATAAAAGGCAGAAAAAGCAGCAGCAGCATCTCTGCAGGTGGCTGCTTGGCTCCTGGTTTAAAACACCGCTATGGGACTTGTGAGAGGGAAAGGAGGAGGAGGAGGATCCAGATGTGGAACCCCCTCTCATCATTTACGCCAGCCCTCGGCAATTTCAGCTGTATGCGTTACTGCTATAGGAAGGCACTTACGCCTGTTTACATGACACGCAGCAAGCACTGGAGAAACGCTGAGAGGTGGCAACAAGTGACTGAAGTAGCAGAAGGCGGCAGGTTGCAAGCAGCAAACTTCACACCTACCCAACGACACCCCAACGCGGACTGCTTGCAAGTGCGGAGAACTAATTCCTCCCTGACATCAAGAGAGACTCTGCTGAGCTTCAAACTTCCCTCTGCAAATAACCAAGGTATTAAAGTTCTTGAAGAAGAGTTGGAAAAACCTCATAAATGGAAAGTTTAAAGCCCTGTAATCATGGAGATTACTGCCTTATCTCCTACCATAATCCTGAAGCCGTTCCTGAGAGCAAGAACTCAATGTGCTAAACTTTGACTTGGAAGGCTTCCATCTCTGTATTTCAGTATTTGGTGTGAATTGTCTATCCAAGACACCCCACTAACTCCTTCTCTGCTAAATGCTAAAGAGGAAGGCTTCGTTTTCGCTGCTGGCCTCATTTACTAATCTCTCCTTTACACCTCAGTGGTAGTACCGGCAGGAAGGCTCCGAGGGTGAACCAAATTAACCCTCTTCCCCTCCTAAACCAACCCATTAAGCTCTTGCTTATGTACAACTGCTACAGTGTCACTGAGCAAGAATGTTCCCCCAAATTCTCCAACATTCCTCAGTAACGGCTGTTTTGTTAGACAGCCTGAATGCTTTTGCTTTCTCTAGGGACTATTATTCAAACAGTGAAGTAACATTTCAAACTTTTCAGTTATATGAAAGCTGGTAAGAACTGATCCTTCCTCTCAGTGTTTACTGTTATGCCTTATGAAGCATCCTTAGAAAATTATTTCCATCTCACTATGTGTATATATTTACACATATACATGCACACACACACTTATAATTTCTACTATTGCCAACTTTCTGTATTTCAGTTAAGAAAGTTTGGGATAAACCAGATAATGCAGTAACTCATAGGAGAAATGCTGGGGACCGTGGTGCATGTCCCTGATAAGTGCCCACTGGGTTTTTCAAATATGACTTAGCACTTGCCCCCAGTCCAGCACAGCCAAGCGTAGGCGGCCTTTAGGGGTGCAATGCTGCGTCTCACGTCTCTTAAGACAACACTCAAGTTGCAATGCAGAACCCAGCTCAGATCTGGCAGAGACAAACAGCTCCAGCTTCACTTCTAACTATCCCGGATTTGAGGCAGCTCCTGCAGAGTCAGCCTGTCTGCGCACTGACCTTGTAAGGTTCGGTACAGCACTGAACCTGCATCCACACAGACATCTAATCGCTTCTTGAAGCCACAACAGTGAGCTGGTGCAGTATCAAATCCAAGCAGAATAAGTTTGGATCTGGAAGAACCAGAGCTCGTAATCACAACTGGGCTCCAGCTAACGGCAGGCAAATTCCCTTCAGGGTTTGTGCACCACATTCCCTAATGATTCCAGTTTCTGCACCGTGTTCCTAAAATACCAGATCACTTCCACATATCCAGGTGGAAGTCCACTGGGGCTTCCAAGTTTGATTTTTGTGATAAGGAGAAGAAAATGCACTTTTTCCAAACCAAAGATGCCCCAGTTATGGCACAGCTGTGCCCGTACAAGACTAAGCCTGAAACAAAGCTCATTCTGTACTGCAGCACAGCAAGTCCACAATCCAGATAAACCAGTTACTGGGGTGACAAACAGAACAGGAGAACACTGTATTCGGACTGCTTTAATATTGAATGTTTTCCTGCAATTCAGAATCACCTTTATATTTCTTCAACTGTGCAGTACATCCCTCCTCTTTCACAAGCCCATTCCCAGGTCGGGTGTTCGTTCTTAAACAAAACTTCTGCATACGACTCTACCCCTGCTGCTCCCTGCTGCCTGTGGGTCTTACCAACAGTGACTTTTACCATAGCCAATCCCACTTGCTTGAGACACTTCCTGCTTCCTCACGGGGAATTTTTAAGCAATACTGACCCCTAGCTATTTTTTTTAGCTATTTAACCACCTCAAGTTGCTTTCTGAAAAGTCTGCATCAGCTGCCAAACAAGATCTAACAAAATTATATGATCATTGTCCTGGTTTGAGTGACACGGGATTAATTTCTCTTTCAGTAATTTTACTCTTCAGTAAGGTCTCTTCTAATGCTTGGGAAAACTGCACTGTTACAAGACTCTAGTATCTGAATTTGTGAAAATATTTACTTTAAAACCAGCTATGGTGTGTGGGTTTCACGGTCTCAGTGTTTTCAAGCTCACGAGTTGCAGGGATGAGGAGGAG
>VUYV01000480.1:211363-223556 GCA_008711295.1 Anarhynchus alexandrinus | reverse complement strand
TTCCATCTCTGTATTTCAGTATTTGGTGTGAATTGTCTATCCAAGACACCCCACTAACTCCTTCTCTGCTAAATGCTAAAGAGGAAGGCTTCGTTTTCGCTGCTGGCCTCATTTACTAATCTCTCCTTTACACCTCAGTGGTAGTACCGGCAGGAAGGCTCCGAGGGTGAACCAAATTAACCCTCTTCCCCTCCTAAACCAACCCATTAAGCTCTTGCTTATGTACAACTGCTACAGTGTCACTGAGCAAGAATGTTCCCCCAAATTCTCCAACATTCCTCAGTAACGGCTGTTTTGTTAGACAGCCTGAATGCTTTTGCTTTCTCTAGGGACTATTATTCAAACAGTGAAGTAACATTTCAAACTTTTCAGTTATATGAAAGCTGGTAAGAACTGATCCTTTCTCTTAGTGTTTACCATTATGCCTTATGAAGCATCCTTAGAAACCGATTTCCATCTCGCTGTGTGTATATATATTTACACACATGTATACACACACACACCCTCCCTTATAATTTCTACTATTGCGAACTTTCTGTATTTCAGTTAAGAAAGGTTGGGATAAACCAGATAATGCAGTAACTCATAGGAGAAATGCTGGGGACCGTGGTGCATGTCCCTGATAAGTGCCCACTGGGTTTTTCAAATATGACTTAGCACTTGCCCCCAGTCCAGCACGGCCAAGCGTAGGCGGCCTTTAGGGGTGCAATGCTGCGTCTCACGTCTCTTAAGACAACACTCAAGTTGCAATGCAGAACCCAGCTCAGTCTGGCAGAGACAAACAGCTCCAGCTTCACTTCTAACTATCCCGGATTTGAGGCAGCTCCTGCAGAGTCAGCCTGTCTGCGCACTGACCTTGTAAGGTTCGGTACAGCACTGAACCTGCATCCACACAGACATCTAATCGCTTCTTGAAGCCACAACAGTGAGCTGGTGCAGTATCAAATCCAAGCAGAATAAGTTTGGATCTGGAAGAACCAGAGCTCGTAATCACAACTGGGCTCCAGCTAACGGCAGGCAAATTCCCTTCAGGGTTTGTGCACCACATTCCCTAATGATTCCAGTTTCTGCACCGTGTTCCTAAAATACCAGATCACTTCCACATATCCAGGTGGAAGTCCACTGGGGCTTCCAAGTTTGATTTTTGTGATAAGGAGAAGAAAATGCACTTTTTCCAAACCAAAGATGCCCCAGTTATGGCACAGCTGTGCCCGTACAAGACTAAGCCTGAAACAAAGCTCATTCTGTACTGCAGCACAGCAAGTCCACAATCCAGATAAACCAGTTACTGGGGTGACAAACAGAACAGGAGAACACTGTATTCGGACTGCTTTAATATTGAATGTTTTCCTGCAATTCAGAATCACCTTTATATTTCTTCAACTGTGCAGTACATCCCTCCTCTTTCACAAGCCCATTCCCAGGTCGGGTGTTCGTTCTTAAACAAAACTTCTGCATACGACTCTACCCCTGCTGCTCCCTGCTGCCTGTGGGTCTTACCAACAGTGACTTTTACCATAGCCAATCCCACTTGCTTGAGACACTTCCTGCTTCCTCACGGGGAATTTTTAAGCAATACTGACCCCTAGCTATTTTTTTTAGCTATTTAACCACCTCAAGTTGCTTTCTGAAAAGTCTGCATCAGCTGCCAAACAAGATCTAACAAAATTATATGATCATTGTCCTGGTTTGAGTGACACGGGATTAATTTCTCTTTCAGTAATTTTACTCTTCAGTAAGGTCTCTTCTAATGCTTGGGAAAACTGCACTTTTACAAGACTCTAGTATCTGAATTTGTGAAAATATTTACTTTAAAACCAGCTATGGTGTGTGGGTTTCACGGTCTCAGTGTTTTCAAGCTCACGAGTTGCAGGGATGAGGAGGAGTGAGACCCGGGCACTTGACGCAAGCTGCCCAACAGGGTTATTTCATACCATGAACGGCAAATTCAATATAAATTAGGAAGTTTGCTGCGAAGTGCTCTCTCCCCCTTGATGGCTGTGACCCTGAGAACTCCTTGCCCCGGTGCCGGAGCTCTGAGCCCTTCCCTTCCTCCCAAATCCTCAGCACTCGCAGTGTCCAACATTTGCTGTCCCCTGCTGGGAGTGCACAGCTTCTACGGATAGAATGGGTGAGTATAATCCTTGTATATTTTAAATTAGTTCTTTAGTATTATTAATGTTAATTATCTAGTCTTAGTCTATTAAATCTGATAATATTTCAACCCTCGGGTTTCCTTGTTTTTTCCCTGATCCCCCTTCCCTGGTGGGGAGGAGTCATCGGGTGAGAGAATAATTGTCTAAACAACAGTAAGTTGTGGGTTCTTCAAACCATACCAATGATTTAAAGAAGGAGACAGATCCCAGGACCTGTCCATCTCAACTGATTATTCTGCAATCCTGGCGTAGAGCAGGGCAGCTCCCCGCAGTTGTCAGTGGGAAGATAAAGAACCAGCACAGTTGATGTATTCAGTAATTTGGCACAATTAAACTAATAGTTTTCCTACTCCACCTGCAATATTCCATAGGAATTTCACAGAAGTGATCCCATTTCCTCCTCCCTCGGGGTGAACGCTCCTGCTCTGCAGATAGAGTCTGACTCAAAGTGCACTCTGCACAGCTTCAGTGAATCGTCAAGGCTGGTACAGTGACAGCAAATACGAATCAGACATTCTGTTCTGCAAGCATACACTTGACACACTAATTTATCTTTCTTTTTTTTCCCCCAAAGACAATGGACTTTTTCAGCCAGCCAAGTTGATTATACATTTAACTGTTCAAGTTTGAGCTTCAAGGAGTAAAATATTAATCTTGCCCTTTAGCAGTCTGCTCCTCTTCTCTGAGCCATTTCCAATTTGCTTATTGAGTTGATCTGTGTAATGAAATACAGTTTCTTGAATATAATCTCATTGCAGAAATACCGTAAGTGATAACCAACTGTGTGCTCATTCCTCCTTCTTTGGGATGGAAGACAAGTTAGAAATGCTGACACATTTCCTAAAACATTGCTACTTTTCACAGCCCCCCTCAGGGTATTTTTGACAGAGCTACTACAGAGGATACACAGACAGGAAAAAGCTACTGTGCACTAAGACCTTTTTGGATCCTTTCAACAGCTGTCTCCGATTGCACTTACTCAGGAGTACGAATACCTGAATACCTAAGCCTGTGCGCTGCAGTGAATCTGAAAGGGTAGATAAAACTGAAAAAAAAGTCTGCATTTTATGATTGGCGAAATGAAAGCTTCAGGAAAAAAAAATTACTATCAAACAGTGAGAATCAATTAACTGGATAAATAATCTCAGCGTTTTTGCCACAGAAAGGAACGCCAGCTTATGGCAGTCTATTAACCTTGTGACACAGGGTGAATGAAGAAACAAATGTATTTACTATACAGTGCTGTCCGTTATCTAAAATAATGATACACACATTTGTGTGCTTATTGCCTTCTCTACATTAGCTACATATTGATGGATCATCAAATTCTCATAAGATAAGGCCATGCAGAACATTTTGTATTTGCTACAAAACGCCATCTCAGAAAAGCAAAAGTTACAGTGAATACCAGGAGTAATGTACACATTTGTCTGGAGCACAAAAGCAAATTGGGTGGTTTTGATTCTTGCATCTGTAAAGTCAAGCACATGCCAAGGTTGGTTTTGGGGTTTTTTTGGTGTTCTTTGATCGATAACAAGAAAACTTTAAATACCAGGGCGACGTAAAGTTCAAAGGGAGCTAAAAGCATTCAATATTGAGATCTTTGGTACAGCATGAAAGCGAGAAGCCTAAAACATTACAAGATTTGAGCCAGATATTTTACTTTAAAGATTTAAGTGTCAGACTTGACTGAAAGTATTCTATCTGCTTTGGTGTAGTCAGGATTAGAATAGGGGTTTAGATTTTTTTCTTTTCTTCCTCTAATAGACTTTGGAAACTGCTCTGCTGTCTTGTATTTTTGAGCAGAAACACAGACATTTCTAAGAGAATCTGCACTGGTATTCTGTCAATAAGAGCTGTCATAGACAAGAGGTCCATAATCGTACTGTTTTAGCAGTATCTGGGTATCTATAGATCAATAACAATACACTGTAAATAAACTGTGCATGTTGTAGCATTGTTTCAAAATCCCACACAAACTAAGGACAAATTCACAGGTTTCCAGGTAAAAAATCATTCTGCAGTGTATTTACTCAAAACACATGTTCCATCTATGAATGCAAACATAGAACAAACGTACATTTCCACATTAAGGCTAGTGAATCCCACAGCTCACTGAGTCCTTGCGTTGTTTCCCCACCTATCCCCACCCAGCCTTAAACGGCATTTCAGCTGCTGACTTTCTTGGCATTGCAATTTTGGTCCCATTATTGACAGAACCACGGTCTACACTACCTAAAAAGGCATTCAGAACTTTAAATTGTAGGCACAATGTCAATTAATAACCATATTTCTTGAAATATAGTGTAATAGTGAAGATCAACTATACATCATCACAAGTCAAGCAATACCAAAAGACAGGTAGTTAACTGAATACTAAAGCCAGACTGCCACCATCTGACAAAAGCATTCCATTCTTGGGATGAAACACCAGGCACTTTAAACCTAAATAAATACAGGAAATCATGTCAGAAGCCCCTAATTAACTAATATGACAAAAGGATATTTTAGCACTCTTAAAACAAGCAAAATAACTTTCAGTATTAATTGCAGATCCAACAGGTAATAGCTGCCACAAGCTCTAAGTGTGCTTATATATGAACATAAACAACTTACTACTGCTCTAAGGATCTGAACTACAATCACATAAATTGCAACTAGACAGGAAAGCAGCCTAACTTTCAGTTTTATTTTCAGCCAAGGTACTTACATTCCAAAGCGCAACGTTCCAGAGACGTACGTCTGCCAGTGCGCGCAGTAAAACATGAATGTTCCAGCAAAACAACAAAAGAACATCCAGTCAGGGTTCGTTCCCAGCTGCACAGCAATACAAGTTCCCAAAACCACAAAGACTGCAGAAGAAAATCAGTCACATAGTAAAAAGATAAAGTGTGTATGTGTGTAAAGATCCTTACCAGAAACAAACCTAACAAAAGGACCCAGAGAAGGAGAGAGTGTGAAAGTATCCTGATGTGTTTTATTTCACAAACATAAGAGTAACACTTCCTTTTTAAAAAAGTACAGACTGTAAAGTGTATATTTAAATTCATATCAGTTATCAGAAGTCCTCAATATTGAGGGGTTCAATCATTTTCATTGAACTTCACCGGATTAGACATCAAGGGAATTGAGTAATTTATGCAATTGGAGCCTGTGGCCAGAGTTTTGGGGTTTTGTCATGTAGCCAAAGTTTGCTGGACATAGTTTTCCCCATTTTCTGAATTTTTATTATGCCATTAAGAAAATCCAAGTTCTGTCATTCAAGACTCGTAAGGTATCTATGCTTCCCCCCACCCCACTTTAAATACACAACTTTGATAAAGTATTCGTAAATATTTAAAGCATAAGAGCTTTAGAATTTAAGTAACCAAAAGCATCTGATCATTCTTTTGCAATAGGGTTAAACTTCCGGCTGGTTCAATGAGCTCTGCCTACCAAGAAAGGAACTTATCTTGTTGATTCTAATCTTAAACTCAGATTTATACCTTCCCTTTAGGCTTCATACCTGTCTTGCAATTGCTTTATATTGATTGGATCTAAAAATAACATAGAAGAGCATTTTGACAACTTCTTACAGAAATTTTTGTAGAACCAAGACTCTGATAAAGCACACAGAAAACTTCTGGCTCAGATTGAATTAGTCACATGCTTAACGTTTTTCAGTGTCAGTGTAATACAAGAGAAGGCATTCAGCTGATCAAGAGTACCGTCTATGGAAAGAAGTTGACTGAAAAGCTATACATTCAGCAATATCAGTTGTCCTCTTCTTCAGTAAAGAAGCATTTTTCTGTATTCCAGATTTGATCCCTGAAATAGTGTCATTTAATCCTCATACTTCAATGAAAAATGACAATACCTGTGGAAAGCGAATCACAGCCATGATCAAAAAGTTCTCCTAACGGAGTACTGCTATTTGTCCTTCTTGCTTGTTTTCCATCTATAGCATCCAGAGACTGGTAGATGAAAAGGCCACATGCACAAGCAATGTATGCCCAGGGAGGTGCCTAAGAAAGAAACAGGCAATGATAGTAAAAGCTTTTTTAAACCTTAAAAAAAAAGCCTTAAGTTGAACTACCTTACACTCTCATACAGTAGTTTTTCATTTGCACCACTTGCTCACCACATGCACGGACCTTTCAGCAGCTGGTCCTTGCAGGGACAGGCAGAGGGGGTTATGACATGTAAAATGTAAATAAAACAGTGACAAGAATTACTAGCTTAGATTAATAGCTACAGCATATTTTTTAAAGCAGGACGTTGCACTGTACATCTGAAAAAATACAGTACTACATCTGCAAAGTTGTGCGCAATGAAGTTCTTGTCTTGCTTCTCTTTCCTGTAGGTGTCTTTGTAAGTTGTCTGAGTGATTTAGAAACTGGAAAACGTTCTTAGGCCCCAAAACGTGCAATTGTGTCACAAACACTGAGCTCATCTTCACAAGACCTCAACGAGGTGTCACGTACTAAAACACTGCCAAGTACAGGGTATTACCAGGCTGCAGTGGCACTTGAGAACTATGTCACTGCAAAGGGCTCAAACTTTTAGAGTTCAAGTTCAGCTATTACATTTTCTGAGACCTGTAAAGCTCCAGTGCTCTGCAATACAGCACTTCCAGCACCAACTGGTTTTTCTATTCCTAGGTAACAGCAGCTTTGCCAAATCTGTGTTAATAACACTTAATATTCACATCCTCTACAGCAATTTATTGCTACAGAAACAGCAAACCCCTGCTAGGCCAAAGACTTCAATTCAAGCTTTTTTTTTTTTCTTCCAGTATTTGAAGCATAAACCATTATTACCACAAAAGCCAGAGGGTTGCCATTAGTCTGTCTCAGTTTACACATCCATAAAACAGGTATTAATGGATATTTTGCAATCTTCATATGACACACTTTATAAAAGTGAGCATTTAGGAGCAGCTTTATTTTACAGACCACGCCAATAAAGTCCAAATACAGCTAAGCAGCTTAATCAAGCTGACTTGCCTCTCATAAAGCTCTAAAGTCCACCTTCTTCTGGGCTATGCTACCATGACTCATTTGTAGCAGGTCACCTTAAATATATTCTTTCTACAGCTTGCATTGTTCCTGCCACTGCATTTTACTAAAACAGTTCATCCTGCCTCGAAAGCTGGCAGCACACTCTGCTTCTAGCGATGCGTCTACACAAACCAGCACAAGAAGCGAGTTAAGGTGGAAACATGCCACCCAAAAGCAGAGGTCCACATTTAGAAAAGGCTTTGATACTACAGAATTCCATCCCATGATGATATTTCTATTTCTTATGGGTAGATTTTGTACACAAAGTTTAAGTTATCTTTCAGTGTCATGCAATTTTTCCCTCTATATATTAAAAAAAAATGAAAATCAGACTTCTGGCTCCTCTTCTTTCTTAAACACTACTTTCATTACCAGTCTAGGCGTTTCCACTTAGATATTATTTGTATCTGTGTAAAATTCCATAGCTCCCTCTCTTGTCCAATTATTTATATTTTTTTTTAAAACAAAAATCCAGGTACCATTTCACTGTCCAGTGCTTTGCTAGCTGGGGTCTCCCCAGCTAAGAAGGCAATAGAACTATTTGTATCTCATTTTCTTTTTGGCTACAAGGGAGGCTGCAAGCGATAGCTACATTCGCTTGGCTACACACCTTTCATCAACAGGAAGAGACAAGTGGCTTTTGAAAAAAGCAGAACGAAGACTGAGCTACGAGGAAGAGACAATTTACATCTGAAAGCAATAGTGCTTTTGGGAAAAAAAAAAAAAATAAAATCTGTTTCTGGAATTTCAAAGCCCCATTTTCTTCCCAGACAGCTACTTGACACTTAAAAAGCACAAGCTTACAGCTCTGCCACCGAGATGGCATCCTCCCTGTCGTGCCAGCACACAGGGCTGCAGTGCCATATGGCAAATCAGATCAGGCTGAAAGCTACCTCAGCAGAAAGTTATTTTTCAGCTGAAGTGAGAAGACAATCTCATTCGCTTGCACAAAGTAACCCTCAAACTGTTAGATGCAAACCAGTGTTTTAATACAGCAGACTACAGCTAGCACCATGACTTTCTGATGCTCTGAGTGTAGGTTAGTTCATACTTCAGTTTAATTACTAACCAAAATACAGCTGTACTCTAAACATTAAATTATGCTCTCGTTCAGTGGCCTATACAAGCTGTTCAGTTGCTGAAATAGAGACAGGTTGAAAGCTCTCTATCGAACCAATTTCAACATCTCAGCCCCCGTGTAATACTGCTGTGGGAACAAGCAGCAAGTTATAACCAAGCCATACGACAATGCCATCGTCTGAAAGAGGAAGGAGCTGCTCTAAGTATTCACTGCTTGAACTTAATATTCACTTCTTATCTTACACCTGCCAAATTCCACAAGTTATTGTGAAACTATTTCAACAGATTTCTAGAAGAGGCAAACATCCCTTTACTAGGTCATCTGTGGAACAGGGCTGCGCAGTGTTGAATGTGCCAACCTACATGGAGTTTTTGGGGTCTGAGTGGAAACGAACGTATGCTGCTTGACTACAAAGCATTTTCCCAACCTAACTTGGAAGACTTGGTTACAAAGGAGTTCAGATATTTTAAAAGCTAGAACTCGTGAGACATTCTCCAGCTATTTGACATGTAATACATCAAGTTATTGTGAAAATTCCCTTTTTCAGTGCTTAAAAGCTTTTTCAGCTTTTAAGAGTCAACATTCAAGTGACAAAACTTTTCCGGTGCACAAAAATTGAAGTCTCCAAGTGCCTTATGAGGTAACTCTAGTGAGAGAGAGAGTCTTTGAAACAAGTAACTTGAAATGCCTTGTACAGAGTTTTGTACCCCTGAAACCGGGAATTACAGGAGGTTAAGACAGTTCCCCTGAGGACAGGTCAGGCGCTCACACTGCACTGACAACAAAGAATAAAACTACTGACTTTTATTCAGCCTTCTCGCAGCGTGGACTACTCAGGCAACACGCTGCTCAAGAAGACAACTTTGTGTTCCCACAGCTCCTAACACGCTGTACCCAAGGTCCTGATCTGAGCTGCCCGGTAATACGAACCGCCGGGGCCCACGCAGGATGAAGAAAGGTGTTCCTTTATTTTAGTAAGCTGGGTTTAGTCACACCAGCCACAGAAGAAGCAGCCGGCCTTGATGTCCCAAGCTGCACCACTTGGGAGCTTGGCCCCTTGTCTGAGCTCAAGTTCCTCGCTGTGTTGCAACTCTAGCTGGGCTCACAGGCAGACTCAGCTCGCTGCCAATCGAGTCACCTTGCACTTCTTGTTGTGTGGTAACTTTAGATCAGAAAGCTGAAGGTGACTAACCCAGTCGCAAGCAGAGAAAGTAAACAGGCAAAAACCCCACATGCCATGCAAGCAAGACAACGACAAATCTATTTCTTAATCATCTACATATGAACTCGAGCCTTGTGGGGCTGCAGCTTTCATGCGGCCAGTCCTTCACAGCTGTGACTGGAACAGCTATTTTGGTTCTAGACCCTATTTCGTACTGTGCACATTGGCCAGAGGAACTGCTGTTTCACTCAGCAAGCAGCGTGCTAACGCCAGAATCCGCATGTGCTCTTTTTGCATGCAAGCACTCGTGCAGAGGCACACACATTTATAGAGATTAGCTTAAATGTGTGAGAACTGCCAGCTGATCAACAAGAAACAGTTCTCCAAAGACAAGAACCTACCAGAAAACAGTGCCAGCTGCTACTAGATGACAGTAACTACGAACAAAGATTGTCAGAGGTCTGTAACTTACCTGTTCTGTAGCTGTTGGGCAGTAATATACTAATAGCAGAGTTGTAAATATATTTATTAACAGTCCAATGATGGTGATCAGATTTGGGGCAATCCAGGCTGGAACTCTTCCAACTAACCATTCCCAGTAACCTTGCATTAGGGGTTCAAGCAGGGATCGTCCGGCACTCTGATATTTGTGTTCTTCTAACCGTTTCAGCTGGTGCTTTGACAAGGGAGGTGTAGGCAACTGAACTAGTTTGCTTAACACGCATCCAGCAGCGGGACCGTGACCGCAGCCCGCGGGGGATTCCAGGTGCGACTCCCCACATCGCCTCTTTATGTTTCGATGCCCACTCATGGATTGGGTGGCCTCGGAACTTTTATTTGGCAGGTAGCAGCTGTTACGGAGAATCATAAGATCCTGCAATATAAAGGGTTGAGACATATTGAAGGTGAACAGCACAAATAAGATTTTAAGATATCAGAAGTTTCTAGGCACTGTTCTAAGGAGTGTTTCGTGTGCCATCAGCAAACCAAGAAGATTTTATAAGAGTCCTCCCTTAGAAAAGAAAGATACCTGGAGAATTGCTTAGGGAAAGACAAGAAACAAGTGTTCGCAATGCAGTTATAAAATGGAAAGTTGCAGTTGTTTACTTTCTTTGCTGCCTACTGAAGCAAATATCCTGCAGCCACCAGCCTACATTTCATCAGCAGAAGAAACTTACACCACACCACTGACTTACATTACAGACTAAGGCACAGTCAGTCCCCTCACACCTCTCTCATGGGGGAGCTAGCTGTATGTAACAGACATACATCACTTTAGCTTACCAATTGATGGCACTAAAGATTTCTCTGTATGCGTAGTGTTTTTAGTTTAACTGGTTTGAAGCAGCTTTGCCTCTTTGGTGAAGCTGAACAACCACCTAAAGGCAGTTATAAGCATTTTTTTCAGATCACTGTTCCTTATTTCAGTTTTTCTGTGGCTATTTTATTCTCTAAATTTAACCCAGCTCAGGTAAAAGCTCATTGTCTATTCATCTTTTAAGATACACAAGAAACATGCAGGAGCTAGAGCGCTTTAGCTGGTCAAAGACAGCCCACAGACACCAGCATGAGGCAGCTGCAAAAAGAAAACACAGGGTCAGAAACAGCAGTTCCAGCACAAACAAGGACTCTCATGATGTTCCATCTCCCTTGGAGGCAGGAAACCAGGAACCCTTAACTCTCCACACAAACTAGAGAAGAAGCAGTAGAGAAAGGAGACTAAAAAGGGAAGTTTGCTAGTTATCTCCAAGAGCCAGCCAGAGGGGAAAAAAAAAAAACAAAACAGAAAAGAAACCTAGTTGTGAAGTCTAGCAGAATAAAGCTAGAGAGGGGAAGATGACAGCTATCTTCAAAGCCATCAGCAACACACAGCAGGCAGGGAAAACAGCTATGTAAATCAAAGGTCAATACTGGCATAAGAACAAGTGTTCTCGTTTCCACCTTCCACAGCTTAATTAAGGCAATTTCTAATAGTGAAAAGCCAGTCTCAGAAAGCCCAGTGAGTGGGAGGATAGGAGAAAGCAAGCAAACAGGGCCTTGCTTGTGCAGGAACTTAATAGATTTGGGAGCAGGCAGACTTGCACCCATATCAGGAAGTAGACTTAGTCACCTAGGAGGTCCCTGTGGGTGTTGTCCTGGACGACCAAAAAAATTTGCTCCAATGCAGAAAACTACACACTTTTCCCCTCTTCCCGAAGGGTTGCTCTTCCCGAGGAGAGAAAACAACCAAAGACCGCCTTATCCTCCAAAACAAACAACCCCACACTGCCCGGCTTCCGCAGGACTTTCACCCGGGCCTGGCTGCTCGCCGGCAAACACCGCGGGGAGGAGAGGGAGGACTAGGGCAGCCCTTGGCCCAGCCAACCGCTTCGCCCCCAGCCCAAAGGGGCCAGTCCCCGGGGCGGCCAGGACCCACCCGCACCCAGGTCGGGCGGGGGTACCCCAGCCCCCGGCCCAGCCCGCAGCACAGGCCCAGGCCCGACCTCAAGGACCTCCCCCCCTCACCCACACGGCGCCCCTCTCCCTCAGAGACCCCGTCCCGCCCGGGGAGAGCGCACAGAACCGGAAGAACGAATCCCATCCGCTCACCTCCCACCCAACACCGAGAGAAACCCGGCATTTACCTCAGTCTCCCCGCACCGGGCGGCGCTTTTACGCCCCTTTTGCGACGGCCGGAAAGGAGGTGGGCGGTGGCGGCGGCGCGCGCCGGGGGCGGGGCAGGGCGGAGAGGGGCGGGGCGGGGCGGCGCGAGGCC
>VUYV01000480.1:194535-210949 GCA_008711295.1 Anarhynchus alexandrinus | reverse complement strand
CCACCATCCCCCGTGGCCCCCCCATCGCTCCCAGGGACCCCATCGCGCCCCTCTGCCCTCTCCCCTCTCTGCTCCCAGGCCTCCCCTTTGGCCCCCTCCATCTCCCCTTCCTTCTGCCCCTCCTAAACCTCTCCTCCATGCTGTCCCCTCTGNCTCCCTGCCCCCAGGCCTCCCCTTTGGCCCCCTCCATCTCCTCTTCCTTCCTGCTCCTCCTAAACCTCTCCTCCATGCAGTCCCCTCTCCCTCTTCCCTCTCTCTGACCACCCAGAGCTGCCCCCACACACACACACACCGGGCACCTCCAGTCCCTCCCTGTGACTTTGCGGTAACTTTGATTCCCCATCCGCAAGGTGGGAAACTCTCCCCTGCTCTCGCGACTCACGTATTTTTAGCTGCTTTTCTCTGGTTAGACAGGTTGGACTGACAGGTAGCGTGCGTTCATCCTGGACGCTGAGCTCCTCAGTCAGCTGTAACAACAGGCCGGTATCGTGGTATGCCAGGTTTCCAAAATGGGCATTGGTACATCCTCATGTCCTGGTATCTTGTGCCTGGCTCTGTTTGGTTTGGCGCCGTGCCATTCTGCTGCTTCCCCAGCTGGGTAACGGGGGCTTAGTGAGGGCGTAAAGATCTTCGCCTCAACTCTCTGGAAGCTGACCCCCACATCCAAAAGACTTAATAGCAACTTTTTTGGGTGTCTGTACCAAGAAAACACTCAAAATGAGTCATCTATCGTTACCCTGCCACGGGAACAACAAAAGTGACACATTTCCTACTTTCTTACTTCTTACTTTGAGGATTTAACCTTTAACCGTTGTTATCAGTTATTATTGTCAGTTTGACCCTGATAATAAGTTGCGTAAATGAACATGTTCAGTCCCTTTCTGACTCATCCCCATCCGACCTTGGTGTTTGCTTAGTAAAGCACATGGCTAATTGCTGTGTCTTTCTTCCTTCAACACGGGGTCTGTTGGAGTAGTTTGCTGGAGAGAAATAGGAGTATCCCTTAGGACGGCTTTATCTCTGCCTGTCCTGCTGAGAGAGGCAGGTTGACAGTGAGGGTATCAGTGTTAATTTAGAAATTTCCCTTTTCCACACATACTTTTTAGCATCTTCTCAGCATTATCATTCTAGATAATGTTAACTTTCTGCTGTTAACAGTCTTGGCCACCTTTCATTTTCATTTGTAGTTTCTATTCCGCAAGCTCAAGCACGTGCAGAATGCTGCTGCATTTAAAGAAAAACCTCAGACGTGGTTAAAATCTCCGTTGTTTTTGAAACACTTCCTTGACTTTCTCTTGATGATGATTTGATAATGTCTATTGCAGGAAGGATCCGTGATACTCAATCTGGGGCTTACAAACTCCCTTAAGACACGAATGTGCCTACAGATCAGGATAAATGCTTAAGAAAATCACAGTTATTTTGAAAAGTGAGGCTAGTCATTGCTGTTGTATAATCAGTTGGCAAAGGAGCTTGTGAAAAAACAGGGAGGTTGAGTGTGTTTTCTTTCTTACTGTTGAAAACAATAGGACAGGATGAGGTGTTAATTTATTTCAAGACCTTCCAGCTGGCAAATTGTGAGGCGATTCCATCCTGCCTCCCAGTGATTTGAGACACCTCCTTATGCGCCTGTGCTTGCCCAGACACTCCACGTTCAGAGCCCCGTGAGTTGGCAGTGACACGGTGTATCCGCAGCAGTGCGAAGTTTGGAGCGCCTGGAGCAGACGGTGCCATAAATGCGCACAGTGCTTTGCACAGAACAAAGCCCGTGTTTGGTATATACAGTCTGTCTACAGAACAGCGTGAAAAAAGACTTCACTGATTTCACTGAAAAATTTTAAACAGGAAGGAAGATGAAGGGAGATGATAAGAATTCAGGGAAGATCTTGACAGAACTAAGAAAGAGAATTTAGGGGGGGGAAAATTACAAAACATTTTTAAGGAGAGTTTGTCAGAGGTTTATGTCTATGAAAGTAAGAGGACCAGAGCTGCAGTTTTCTGGCAGAGCCCAAACCAGCTCTAATCCCCATGCCGTTGGGATGTATGTACCAGCCTGCAGCTATATTCACAGTAAGAAGTCATGCCTCGCCAGAACTCTCGGGTTGCAGCTGAAGCTACCACACTGCTCTTTACGCCTGACCACATGAAAACGAGCCTAATTTGTGTCCAGGCCTTAGCTTCGGGCTGCGTGACAGCGTAGGTTGCGGAGATACCCAGTCTTGACTGACCGAGGGCTTCTCTGCAGCAGACATTGCTGATGAGCTGCCTGCGTGGACACATTTGCTATGTAATAAAAGCAATATCTGGGGGGGGGAAATTCAGAATAGCTGTTCTGCTTTACTAACCTCGCCTTAGTCCAGGTAAATTAATCTGCACAGGCACGGAAATACTCCCAACAGGTGGCGAATCTGCGTTGTCCGTGAACCTTACCCCCTGCATAGCTTCAGCCCCACTGCACCCACATGGCAGCGGTACCCCAAAGCTGCATCTGACCAGCACCCGAACGTTGCAGACATCAGTGGAAGCTTATGAATATCGCCAGTAACAGGAACGCAGCACAGTATTTCCTCTCTGGTGACTTCTCCAGCGTGTGAAAACAACAGCTGCTCACGTGAAGAGAAGACAGGAGTTGTGGGATGTCTGGTTAAATTCAGGCTGCTTCAGCACCTGTCCTGGCACATATTTAGCGCAGGACCAGCATCACATTGGGATGCTCATCCCCAGTGAACGGGAAGAATTCATGTTCTGTCCTCTTCCTCACGTGAAAGCAGTGATCATAGGCACTGGTTTTAATTGCATTAAAAGTTACATTCTTTTTTTTTTCTTGAAAACTTCTCTTTTCAAGTTCAATCTTTGTGTAGACAAGTCCTATCAATCAAAAAGTCTTAAACACCTGTTTTTCTGCATTTCTACTGTCACCATACACACACTTCACTCCTTAAACCACTTGGAACATACGAAAAATATACTGTGTCAGGCCAACAGTCCATCTAATTCACTGTGCAGTCAGCAGCAGTGACTAATAGAAGACTCTAAGAAGGATAATAAATACGATGTAGTAAGAGGTATAGAAGTACTTCACATCTTGATTATTTTCCTTTATATCTCAAAGATTTAGAAAAAATGAAGCAAAACATGGAACTTCACCAGAAAGATGACTTTGGATTCCCCTTGATGTGTCATTTCTTCTGATGCCCTTGTTCTCAGGTATGTGGCATATTGTTTGTTTATTTGTTTTCAGGCAAAAATCTATTAGCTCAGAAATAAAGTTAAGGCACTATTAACATTTAAATGCTAAAGGAAAAGTAAAATCTAAGCATTAGACTCACTGCCTGAAGTTTTGAATTACATGCCCAGGCACGTAACATCTATAACAGAGAATGCCATGCAAAATACACATTTCTCTTTCATACAAATTCCCAATTTACTCATACAAAAGATAGGATTGTGAAGTTATATTCATTACTATTTTTACTGCATTACAGTCTTAAAATGAAAGTCAACATTAGAGGGCAAATGTTACACTTAGCTTAAAAATGAAAGCTTAAGGCTAAGAAAACAAGCACCTTTAATTCTATCACTCTATTCTTACTCACTACGTCTCCTGTTAGACACCTTTATCTCCTACCTAACATCTTCCTTACAAGCAACTGAACCTTTAATTTTACAGGGATGTAATTGTACATTTTTTTCAAGGGTTGTCAGTTACAGTTGGCTTTTGTAGTCTCCCAGGAGCATGCCAGAGCTCATTTGTTCTTGTTTGAACCACTAATATTCTAGGCTTAAAAGCAGCACAAACACAAGACAGTGACCAGCTTCTGGTAAATGAGCAATTCTCATTATACACCATTATGCATTACATGATGAATCTATCAACCTGGCTTTCCACAAGCTCTCCTAGACATGCGTGCTGGCAAAGGTCAGCAAAAAGCTGTGCCATGGAATGACAAAGGTCTGCCTGGGGCCGAGTACCTGCTGAGTGCAGTAACTCCATGTCAGGTCTCCTAAGTGAGATGCAAAGGAATTGATCAGCTCTGATCTGTTGCAAGATTCACCCACTTCTGTTTCAACTTCTTGTTTCCTCCTATGAGACTTTCTGGTCTTGGTGCTTCCTATCTCTTTCTTCTTTTTCTCTTTCTCCTTTCTTTCAGCCTCTCACACTCCAGGCAATGCCCACCTCCTAAAACCTCTCAGTGCTGCACTCTATTTGGTCTCAACGTTATTTTGCTTTTCTCATGCACTGTTTGATCTTTGCCTGGATGCCCTTGGATCCATACTTCTTATTATTTGCTCTTCGCTTTTTTCCCATTTCATATTCCATTTACAGTCTCCAGTTTCAACTATGCTTAAACACTTTCTGTACTCTTCTCACCGGTGTAAGTATAAGGGAACACCATCAGTAAAATGGGATAAAACACAGGGCCAGGAGAAGAGAAGGCTTTGGTGGGATCTCATCAACGTGTACAAATGCCTGAAGGGAGGGTGCAAAGAGGACTCTTTTCAGCAGTGCCCAGTGCCAGGACCAGAGGCAGTGGGCACACACTGAAACTTGGGAGGCTCTGTCTGAACTTAAGGAAATGCTTTTTCACTGTGAGGATGACAGAGCGCTGGCACAGGTTGCCTAGAGAAGTTGCAGTATCTCCATCCATGGAGATATTCAAAAGCTGTCCTGCACAACTGGCTCTGGGTGGCCCTGCTTGAGCAGGGGGTTGGACAAGATGACCTCTGACAGTCCCTTCCCACCTCAGCCATTCTGGGATTCTGACATCATCTCTGCTTAACTTTGTATTTGAAGCTGATAGAAAATTACTTCCCTCTATCAGCAAGAGTAGAGAGGAGTCACAGTTCTTTCTGCGTGAGCTCACCAGGGTGACACAGCTGCATGTTATTCTCTTAGAGAGATGGAGGTAGAGGCACAGATTTGCTGTCAGACTGGGACTTAGGGAACTTGCTAGCACAAGTACAGAGTTAGCCATTTCACTCCTGGAAATAGACCTTTGCCTCCCACCTGTGAATACATGGTAGCTGCTATACTGCCACCAGGGAAAAGTAGCCCTTGAGTTTGAAGGTTGTGGCTGGGAACACTCAGCTCTTGCTCATAGGTATCTGTGAGCTTATTTAAGTGATGCTTATAACAAATGTTGAGTCACACAGCATGACAGGTAGTAAATGAGTGCAGATATTGAAGTAATTTTAGGTCATTTTCTCCACGTCTGCCCAGTTGGTTGTTAATGGAAGTTAGAGGCTCCACAACAGCCACTATCAGTTAAACTGTCACTCCTGGGACACATTCCCTGTCAGCCTCACTAATTCTAACATGGTGTTATGACACAAGGGTAAGAAGAAAATAGAGTCAGTTATTCACAGTGACCCATTTGACCTTACTCTGGCAGCAACAAATGCTGAGACATGTAGTAAAGTGACTCTACCAGTTTTTTCTCTCATAATCTTCTAAGAATTTCAGAATTAACATTTCCAGGTGTTATTTCTGCTTATTTATGATTGCTTCTGTGCCATGAAGTCAAATGTTCACTTTGGGTTTGCAGGACAAGACTGAGAGCGGTATCAAATTGCTGTACTTGAAGCAGCAGCTTGCCTCAAGAAGAGCAAAACCTTTGAGAAATCTTACTAAACCTTTGTATTTGATTCCTCACAGTGTTCAGAGTTAGAAGTCAGCGCTGAAATGTGGTGGTTTCAGCAAGGCCTCTCTGTCTTGCCTGTGGCTTTGGTTGTTTGGTCAGCTGCATCATTTGTGTTTTCATACATTACCGCAATCGTCCTACACCATGTTGACCCTTTGGTGCCCTACATCAGGTCAGTAACGTTCATACCAGTATTGAACTGGCCTCTCCTGTAAATTCTTCCCTAACTCCAAAATTTAAACAGCAGTTCTTACCTAACAGCTCCATTTCTAAAGTTACTAGCTGTTTGTAGTTATTTGTGTGTAACTCTAAAGCTGTCTATTTTTGTGCAAAAGTCTAACCTTTAAGTATGGCTCTGTGAACGTATCCTTAAAATGTTGATGAACAAGAGAGCTGGAGGTGCATCTCCAACCCTCTGTTCAGAGTAAAGCGTCTTGCTGTCACCAGGTTTGGTTGCACCAGTAAATCCATACTATAATCTATATTCCCAACTGCCTTGTATCCCAGCTGTACATAGGACTTTAGTTTTGGTCTTTCAGTTTTTCAGGTTCTTCATTTTTCCGGTTTTAATACTCTTTATTCACCTTTTATGGACTTAAGAGCAATGTAAGAGGAATAGTTATACCAAGTATATTCATTCCTTGCTCTAGGGATAGCATGTCTTTACCATGCTTATTTCTACAGCTCTAGAAACTAGCACAGTATAGTTTGAGTAATGAAAAATTCAATGAAAAATGTCTGGGAGGGTTTTTACAAATCTGGTTCTTATGGTTCCTTTGTAGACTGAAATAAGTAAAGTTGTGTTGCAAGTATTTTTAGCATAGATAGATACGTATCACTCCATTTATCTCTTCCAGTGATACAGGGACAATACCACCTGAAAGATGCTTGTTTGGGATCATGTTAAATATTTCGGCTTTCTTGGGTGAGTATAGAAAGCTGTACTTGGCAAACTGCAGGCAGTTCCGGAATGCATGCAGCTTTAAACAATTTCATTTCCTTATTCCAATCATTAAACAGCCCATAATTCTCAGGCAAGAACTAAATTCTAAGCAATCAATCTTAGTTCTCTGAAGCAATTCAGAGGAAAGTGTATGTTAGGGATGTTATCCACAAAGCCAGCATGACAATTGCAGATTCCAGAAGGCCAAAAATGCATTTTAAAAAAACAACAGACTAGCAAAAGGAACAGAAATGCAAATTCAAGGCAGTCATCTTACTTGTGCTGCAATTATGGAGAGAAGGAAAAACAACTTAGTATATCTTTCAAATGAAAGACATCTGAAAAATCTAGTAAGTTGACTTATTTACCATTATATTATTTCAGTTTTGACTTCCAGATTCTCAGCTTCCCTATTTCAGTGTACCATACAACAGGTTTTTTATTTAAAATACAAAACCTCTCTCACTCAGCATCTTCCCAGTTAAAAAAGGAGAGTCTGCTCGTCAACTGAAAATCTTACTGCATTTGGGTTCTTCATTAACAGGTATGGCTACCATGTATGTCCGTTATAAACAAGTTTACGCTTTGAATCCAGAAAAATCCAAGATCCTCAAGCTTAATAAGATTGGCCTGACACTGGGATTGATGAGCTGTTTTGGACTTTGCATTATTGCAAATTTCCAGGTTTGTGCTTTGTTTGCAATGTTCTGAAGCTGTCCAGAGCTGTGTGTTTGTTTACTGAGATGTCTGATAAAATGGGGGGGTTACTGAAAGCAAAACTTTTTAGGGCAGACAGCAAACTGATCTTGGATCTCCTTATAGGAGATCTAAAAGCCTTAGCTCCAGGTTAAAAGACCACAACTATATTTTAGTTTGACTCAAGAGAAGCAAATGTCAAATAGTCAAAAATTGTTAGAACTAGTAAAGCCAACAGAAACACCCAAGCCCACAAGAAGTCCAGCTCTGAAAAATCTACCTTCTTTAGTCTATTTCCCTTCAAACCTGCCCAATTCTTGAAATTACTGCAGGGTCAAGCAGCTTTTGAGTTTCTCCCTCCCGGTGTGTCTATTTTTTTTCCCTCCTCAATACTTTGTTTTTCCAAAATCTGATATTCTCAGATATCACACCATCAGCAGGACCACGCTCTCCATCGTTGGCTGTTACATGCAAGACAGCTGTACAATTGCCAGCCTCATCATATTAATTACCTGCTGGATTTTTGGGGGATCTGTAGCGGTGCCTTTAGCCACTAGAGGCTGCAGTGTCACCTTGCTCTCCTGCTGGATTAGGGCCGGGGAAAGGCAAAGAGGAAAAGCTCCTGGAAAGCTCCACCTTTTTCCCTTCTCTTTTTCCCCTTGCACAGCTCTTCAAGTGCTTCAGCAGCCCCTGTCTTAGAAACCTCAGTGCACTCATTTGGGGTTTGATTTTGGGTTTTTTTTGGGGGGAGGCCTCAATCTATTTACTTTCTTCTCAAGCCCCAGCTATACCCAGAGGTCACAGCCTCCCCTACCACTCCCACCAAGCAAAAGCCTCCAGACCATGTTCAACTCCATAATTTCCCTCCACCAGTGGTCAGGAGGGGGTGTGTCTACTTTCTGCAGATTTTAAGATACTCAAAATACAGAAGGTGCGTGTTAATTTGTTAACTAGTTTGTGTAACATTTAATCTTGAGCAAGACAAAAACTGGAAGTGATGTACCTGCATATCCAAGTGATGCTGAGCACTGGTTGAGGGCCACCCCAGAGGCAAAAGAAGCTAAAGTCCCCTGGAATCCACTAGTTACTGAAGACAAACAAAGTGTGAAAAATACACAAAGAGGAACAAAGGGGATATGGGAACAGCCATCACGCAGAGAGCTCCAGACAGCTCTCACTGCTGGGAGTCAAAGCAATAGCGATAGCTCATCCTCATGGGAGCTTTAATTCATGCTGTTCAGCCAGTGTCACTGCTTTATGCTAGCTGTGGCTATTGATTTCCTCTCATATAGGGCAAAGATTTCTCTCTGATGACACCTCATCACTGAGCAGCACACGATTTTGGAGCACACACCTTTGCAACTTGATTATTCACTATTTAGATACAAATTCCCAACTCTGTTATACTGTGGATGCAGCACTTCAAATTTGTTTGCGCACATAAGGTGCACATGGAGCTTGTGAGGAAAGGGTGACTGCAATTCCTGATCTTAACAGTTACTCGGTAAAATACACAGACAGTCTCATGCCGTAGGGCATAAAAGATCACCCGCACGATTGGAGTTCGGGGAGGCTGCCAGGCCTCGCATTGCACAATTGGCAAGATAACACTTTTTCGTTTCTGTCTGTGGGTACTGTGCTGAGCCGGGGACGAGAAGAAAGGACTGAAGACAACGGGATTTTTCAGGGCATAAATTTTGAGTTGGGTTGTTTTTCTTGGAATAACTTCTGATTTTAATGATTTTTACTATTTGACAGTTGATTCTCCTATAGTGTTTTTTAAGAAGTATTACTGCTTAATTCAATCTTGTTCCCCTCGAGTATTCAAAGATACTAATTTGACAAACAAGGTTTATTTAAACTAGAGTAATTCAAAAAAATCGCTAAACCTCATTATTTTTAACCCCATTTTGAGGTCTAGAACTGCGTCGTGTTTATCCTGTATCGCATTATCTTTCACAGATGTACAGATTCCTGGGAGAGAAATGCTGAACAGATAGCCTGTCACCTGCCCAACTGTAGGGATTCCTTCATCCCGTTTCTGTGTTTCTGTCCATTATGGCTAATGAGAGCAGCTCGTTTAAATTCCTGTAGTTAAGATACAGCTGTGACCTGTAATTTAGCCACAGGAACTTAACAAAAGCAGCAATAGAGGGCTGGCAGGTGCTGGCTTCCAGCTAACTCTGTATGGGGTTTCCAAGATAAATATCCCGAGTACTGGCATGGTCCAGAACTGCTTATCTTGGGATGTGATAAAGTAATTAAGTGGGTGGAGTGCCAAAGGATTACAGAAGAAAATCATTCTCAGAGTTTAAAGTGAAACCGGGTTCTGTACAAGCAGTGCTTTCTTTTCCTAGAAATGCATTCTGTACTACATACACGTGGTCGGAGCCTGCCTGACGTTCGGAGTAGGGGCCATTTATATGCTGGTTCAGACCGTCCTCTCCTACCTGATGCAGCCAGAAGTTCACAGCAAAGACATCTTTTGGATCCGTCTGACCGTGTTTCTCTGGTGTTGTTCAAGCATTGTGAGCAGTATCCTTTTCCTGTGCAGTCACTGTAAGACAGAGCAGCCTTTGCAAATGACAGTATTGTTTAATTAAACCCACTTCTTTTAATTTAACCCACTTCTGCGCCACAGAAGGCCCATCATCTTTACGCGTACAGCTTGTATCGTGCTATCTGTTCACACTCTGTATTGCAACTTGGGAACTTTAGGAAAAAGGGAACCATCAGGTTAAGCCCACAAGTGAGTCACTGGGTAATGAAAAAAGGTAAGAGGGATGGTTACCACTCTTTCTCCTCTGCTTTCCTTCTGCACACCAGAGACTGAAAATGGCAAAATAAGAGTTTATCACAAAGAAGGCTGACTGTAAATTATGAAAGATAGGGAGAAAGGGAAGTGTGCTTAAGAGATGGGTGGTTTTAACGGCACCAGGGGAAAACCAGGTAAGAAAGAAAAGTGTCTGTTCCCTGGTGGCAGGAATGCTGCAGCAAGTTTTATAGTTGGATACAACTAAAAGAGAAGTACAGAATGTAGCATAAGAGAAAATACTACTGACCTAACTATGCGCAGCAGTGCTGCACTGTGCCAGCTGGCTCCCAGAGCGGTTTAAAGTCCTGGTATTTGTCAGAGAGACAATTCTGGAGCATATCACCAAGGTTGAGTCAGAAGAGACATTTGACCTCTGACCTCCTCCCGTGCCCATCCTACAGTTCAACACACAAGGCATTTTTGCCCAGCATTCCCTGCAACCTGCCCTCCGCTCTGGAATCCATCATCTCCCTTAGCTTTGAATTCGGAGTGCTGGAAGCAGCTGTGGGTTTTACAGAAATACAGGCAAACCCATCCAGAAAGAGAGGCCTTTTTCCTGCCCAGAGTCATTTAACAATCAGGAAAATGAACCGCAGCGGTTCCTCTGCTCACCCCAATGGACCTAAACATTGTATTTTGAAAATTATGACTCAGTTTTATGTCAAACAGGACTACGACACAAAAGCTTTGGAATTTACATTCCAAAGACATGAGCGAAAAAAATCATTGCTTAAATGCTGTCCCTTCTGCAGCTGAATCAAGGCCACCGATTTAATCCCCACCAATTCCACTTATTTCCAGGCTGGCAGCCAAAACCAGCACTAAACCCTACGCCTCGTTTCCCAGCGCCAGAGCATCTCGCTGAGTTCCCATTCCTGCTACTGCAAGATCATACAATCTGTACTAGTCAGACGAGAAGCGATAGTCGGGGCACAGGCTGGTTATCTATAAAGGAGCGAGACGGACCCTGACCTGCAGAGGAGGCTTGACACAGAGCAAGGAAATCATCTGTGAGCCTTAGAAAATTGCCGTCCCTAGCAGAAATTTTTGGAGCTAGCAAAGAACAGGATTTTTCAGCATTGAACAGCTGGGAGCCAAACTCAACTGGGGAAGACTAAAATGCAACAAGATGAACTGCAGCAAGTTAAGAGCCTTTTACAGTTGCCAAAAAACCCACAAGCCCAAAATCTAGAGAGGTTTTTAAACCACTGTGGTCTAACCAAAATTAGAGGGAAGTAAAGACAGCTGTAGAAATAATGATATATACAAACATATTTATGGAAGGGGAAGAAAAGGAAAATTGTCAGAGTATTTTCTAAATTAACAGCTCGATTTAATAAGGGAAAGATGGTGAGAGACAGAAGTCTATGGCTGTAGGTGAAATGGTTGTAACTGGTACTGGAGGACAGAAGGAAACCTAAAAATGCTCCTGACCCTCTGCTGGAGCGAAACAGCAGAATTGCCAACACACAAAGAGCAAAGCAGTTAATTACCTGCTCTGTAACGAGGGGAGGGTGGGAGCCAGTTATTTTTGTATCACAATGATTAAGTTCTTTCCATTGCGGTAGTAACTCAGGCGGGTAACTAACAGCTACTAAAGCCGTACGTTTTAATTAGCAGAGAATTGGGTATCTTGCGTTCGGATCAGTAACCAGAGCTCCCTGGACCACTCACATCAATTTTTTAATAAGCTTTGGAAGTCTGGGTTTTCAAAGACATGTTTGTGCCAGTAAGTTCAGCCTTGCTCACCGGCAAAATTAATCTTTCACATCAGGAGGCTCT
The DNA here is from genome assembly GCA_008711295.1 of Anarhynchus alexandrinus. Taxonomy (NCBI): domain Eukaryota; kingdom Metazoa; phylum Chordata; class Aves; order Charadriiformes; family Charadriidae; genus Anarhynchus; species Anarhynchus alexandrinus. Next base: position 199,071 of record VUYV01000480.1, on the reverse strand, counting down.
TGATGTTTAATCTCATTAACGATTGAAGAAGTTAGTATCTTAATCTCCTCACAGCCCAGACCTGAGGCTGAAGCTTCCAGGTTGCTCGTTCTTGGTCTTGAATCTTCCTTAACATATTTCTTCACAGTGTTTGTTTCTTCAGTTGTCTTATACAGTGGCCTGTATGGAACTAATCTAGTGCAGAAGTTGCACTGGGACCCACAGGAAAAAGTAAGTGACTGAGTGGAGAAAATAAAGAGAGAACAAAAACCTTATTTGCAGTGACAAATTTGCCTCGGCACTTAACTGCAGTTGTGTACACGTGTTTGGGATGGGAGTGGACAGGTGAGCTTTCCCGGTTCAGCCAGTATGCAGCTACTTGCTGAACTACTGCTCTGAGCAAAAAACAGTTGCAGCTTCAAGCGTTGTTTTAAATTAATCTCGCTCACGGGCAGTAATTGAACAGTCTCAACGAGTTATCAAACTACCAGCCTGCCTGGTGTGTGCCGGTCAGCGATTCCCGGTCACCGTTACACGAGAATGAACCTCACGTGCCAGCTGGTTGCAGCGAGGCAGAGTTCCTGACGGGTGTCTGGTGGAGTCCGGAGGAGAAAAAGGCCAAAGGATAGAAGTGACAGAGCTGCCATGGAGGGATCCCAAGTGGGACAAAGGGCGCGTAGGTCTCAACAGCTCTGCCTCTCTCCCTGGCCCTCTCCATCCTCTCCAGGATGCACAGGTGCTTACTGGAGGAAATATTGTGCAGGCTGATTTTGAGGGCTTTTTCTACCTTTCCCTTTATTTTAAAGCATAAAGAGCCTCTCAGAAGTCGGCTTACATCCAAAGGAGGGCCGTGAACTTCACTTCTGTAAGGAGGTTTTGCTGTTAGTCAGGCCGAGCTCTTCAGTGAGCCTTCAGCTTTTGCAGGTGGATATAAAATTCCCAGTGGGGGTCATCCCAGTTGCGTGGGGCAGGTGTTTTCTTGACCATTCTCACTCTTCTGCAGAGTTCACTTCATTTTCAGAGGCTCCAGATATCTGGGAAATTTCGCTCTCCAAAGGGAATAGCCGTGGATGTGGGATGCTGTAGGTGCAAGCCATCTTGAAGAGGAGCTTCTCACGCTGATTTTTTTCCCCCCCTCTCACTATTACACAGGGCTACACAGCTCACATCATCAGTACCGTCTCAGAGTGGTCGTTAGCATTCTCCTTCCTCAGCTTTTTCCTCACCTATATCCGTGACTTCCAGGTAAGAATGAAGTGAACGTTAAGTGCTCTGCTTTGCCAAGCTCTTGATGGCCTGACATGATGCAAGAGGGGCCTTACATTGCCCGCCATCGAGGCTGGAGGACCTGTAGCACGATCGGCATTGAGGAGTCCTCCCTTCCTCAGTAGGATCTACCCTACTGCGGTAACACGCAGACTCCGGCGTCCCACTGGCTTTAACCACCTTCGCTTGCGAGATCGGTCACAGTCGTGGGGGCCGTTTGCTATGGGATTGCAAAGCAGATGATGGAGGCGGGCCAGGGGGACAGCTCGGGAGTCAGGCTTGTAGTTCTGGAGCCGGTCTGCACTTAGGTCTTTCATCCAACTACTGAAGTTGCCCGCGCTGAGGCAGCGACAAGCCCGCTAACTTGAGTTTGCTTTCCTTTTTCCTGTACAGAAAATTTCCCTGCGGGCAGTTGTCAGCCTGCACGGGCAAACCCTGTACAACACACCGCAGAGCTTTGCCACTGATGAGCAGACGCTGCTGGTAGCGGGGAGCATCTAATGAAGGTTGAAGAGAACATGTTCTCGGCATAACTCAGGAATTTAATAGCAATAACAGTTGATATTTCTAAGCATTTATTTTATATAAAAAAATATGTATGAAGTGATTGTATTGTACTTGACATAAAGGGCTTTGCAATTAACCCACACAGCAATGCAAACGGTATCAGTATTGTCAACAAGCCTGTAACATTTCTGCACATGCCAATGTCATGAAAGATGAAATGAAGGTTATTAAAGAGTTGTGTCTCCTCATCACTTCCACCACACCCACTTTGACTTCCCTCATTCCCCTGCCCTCCTCTCTCCAGTATTCCTCACGCCAGGTCCCTTCCAGACGCACGGAGCTCCAGCCTCACCCTTCCACACCCACAGCCCCCCACCTTGGGGCAGCTGGGGCTGAGCCACAACCTGCACGCTGCGCCCCAGTGGAAGGACCCCAAAGCCACCCCATCCTTTGAGCAACCCACGAGGAAAATGCTCTGAATTTCTTCCTTCCTTCCCTCCCTCCCTCTTCCCGGAGTTGTTTGAGCTGATGGACAGGTTCATCCAAGAGTCCACATGCAGAGTGTCCTTATTGCACAAGTCTAGAAAGATTCAGAGTCCACAGCCCGTGTCCTGCTCACTCAAGGGGGAAGCACTACTCCCAGAATCACAGAATTGTTTTGGTTGGAAGAGACCTTTAAGCTCATCGAGTCCAACCATTAACCCAGCACTGCCAAGTCCACCACTAAACCACATCCCTCAGCATCTCAATCTCCACGTCTTTTAAATCCCTCCAGGGATGGCGACTCCACCACTGCCCTGGGCAGCCTGTTCCAGTGCTTGACAACCCTTTCAGTGAAGAAATTTTTCCTAATATCCATCCTAGACCTCCCCTGGCGCAACTTGAGGCCGTTTCCTCTGGTCCTATCACCTGTCACCTGGAGAAGAGACCGAACTCCCCTCACTCCAACCTCCTTTCAGGCAGTTGTAGAGAGTGATAAGGTCTCCCCTCAGCCTCCTTTTCTCCAGGCTGAACACCCCCAGTTCCCTCAGCTGCTCCTCTTAAGATGTGTCCTCCAGACCCCTTACCGGCTCTGTTGCCCTTCTCTGGACACACTCCAACACCTCAATGTCTGTCTTGTCATGAGGAGCCCAAAACTGAACACAGTACTCAAGGTGGGGCCTCACCAGTGCCGAGTACAGGGGGACTATCACTGCCCCCATCCTGCTGGCCACACTGTTCCTGACACAGGCCAGGATGCTGTTGGCCACCCGGGCACACTGCATGACAGAGTCAGTACAGCGCCAGCACGGAGCATGACACGTGCCCTTGTAGCCTTGATGTCTCCAACCCAAGAGCCAGCTGCTCATTCCTCTTGCCGCTTCCCAGCGCTGCCGCGTGGTGTTGCCGAACCCCGACCTGANACACAGCACTCGAGGTGGAGTCTTACCAGTGCCGAGTACAGGGGGACAATCACTGCCCCAGTCCTGCTGGCCACACTTCCTGATACAGGCCAGGATGGTGTTGGCCACCTGGGCACACTGCATGACAGAGTCAGTACAGCACCAGCACGGAGCATGACACGTGCCCTTGTAGCCTTGATGTCTCCAACCCAAGAGCCAGCTGCTCATTCCTCTTGCCGCTTCCCAGCGCTGCCGCGTGGTGTTGCCGAACCCCGACCTGACCCTGCCACTCCAGAGGCTGAGCTCCCCAGCGCTTTCCCTGCTCGACACCCCAACTGCGCACCAGGGGGGGTCACACCGACCCCGTGTTTTCATAGAGACAACCTCCCCCATGAAACGGGCACANTGGGCACACTGCATGACAGAGTCAGTACAGCACCAGCACGGAGCATGACACGTGCCCTTGTAGCCTTGATGTCTCCAACCCAAGAGCCAGCTGCCCATTCCTCTTGCTGCATGGTGTTGCCGGACCCCGACCTGGCCCTGCCACTCCAGAGGCTGAGCTCCCCAGCGCTTTCCCTGCTCGACACCCCGACTGCGCACCAGGGAGGGTCACACCGACCCCGTGTTTTCATAGGGACAACCTCCCCCATGAAACGGGCACGTCCAGACCAAGCCAGAAGCCTTAAAAATACACATTTGCTCTACTTCTACCAACGTATAGTAAAGTAATTCGGTATTTGATTACAGCCCTAGAGAATACGTTATCACCAGCTGCCTTTGAGCCCAATTTAGCGGGAATAGCTCAACTTCCTTCCGAAATTATTGCTCAAGTCTACAGCTACATAAGCTCTGGTGTGTGTTTCCTCCCACACCGAAACAGCTTATGCTGGCATCTTCCCTTTCCTGGAGGGGCAGGTAAAGGACCAGGAGAGAAATTTAAGCTGGAGGCCTCCTGGAAATCCCAGCAGCTGCCCCGGGCAACTTCTTTCTCCCAGATTAAAATGGGATGTCTCCATCGCAGTCATGCTTTATGTGCACTTGCAGCCTGGTTCAGCCCAGAGCTCCGACAGTTCACGTGGTGAACACGAACTTTGGAGCCAAAAACCTGCCACACTACTGAAGCCAGTGGAGTAAGAGTGCAAGTAGGTATGATTAACATGGAGCCACAGAGACCCCAAGGGCTCTGCGGCTTGGGGAAGACTTCCAAGTATTACATTTTAGCAGGTGATAAATCCCCAGGGATCAGGGCCTCCCTGGGGAGTCGCACACTTGGCTACACGCTCTCTGATGAGGCAATATGCAAACACCAGTTTCTGGTTAACTGCTACAACCCAGGAAACATGATGTTTCAGCTCGCAAAAAAAAAAAAACCTTTTCTATGCCTCATTTAAGTCTCATT
>VUYV01000480.1:171990-184437 GCA_008711295.1 Anarhynchus alexandrinus | reverse complement strand
GTTTTGGTTGGAAGAGACCTTTAAGCTCATCGAGTCCAACCATTAACCCAGCACTGCCAAGTCCACCACTAAACCACATCCCTCAGCATCTCAATCTCCACGTCTTTTAAATCCCTCCAGGGATGGCGACTCCACCACTGCCCTGGGCAGCCTGTTCCAGTGCTTGACAACCCTTTCAGTGAAGAAATTTTTCCTAATATCCATCCTAGACCTCCCCTGGCGCAACTTGAGGCCGTTTCCTCTGGTCCTATCACCTGTCACCTGGAGAAGAGACCGAACTCCCCTCACTCCAACCTCCTTTCAGGCAGTTGTAGAGAGTGATAAGGTCTCCCTCAGCCTCCTCTTCTCCAGGCTGAACACCCCCAGTGCCCTCAGCCGTTCCTCATGAGACTTGTCCTCCAGACCCCTCACCAGCTCCGTTGCCCTTCTCTGGACACTCTCCAACACCTCAATGTCTGTCTTGTCACGAGGGGCCCAAAACTGAACACAGCACTCGAGGTGGAGTCTTACCAGTGCCGAGTACAGGGGGACAATCACTGCCCCAGTCCTGCTGGCCACACTTCCTGATACAGGCCAGGATGGTGTTGGCCACCTGGGCACACTGCATGACAGAGTCAGTACAGCACCAGCACGGAGCATGACACGTGCCCTTGTAGCCTTGATGTCTCCAACCCAAGAGCCAGCTGCCCATTCCTCTTGCTGCATGGTGTTGCCGGACCCCGACCTGGCCCTGCCACTCCAGAGGCTGAGCTCCCCAGCGCTTTCCCTGCTCGACACCCCGACTGCGCACCAGGGAGGGTCACACCGACCCCGTGTTTTCATAGGGACAACCTCCCCCATGAAACGGGCACGTCCAGACCAAGCCAGAAGCCTTAAAAATACACATTTGCTCTACTTCTACCAACGTATAGTAAAGTAATTCGGTATTTGATTACAGCCCTAGAGAATACGTTATCACCAGCTGCCTTTGAGCCCAATTTAGCGGGAATAGCTCAACTTCCTTCCGAAATTATGGCTCAAGTCTACAGCTACATAAGCTCTGGTGTGTGTTTCCTCCCACACCGAAACAGCTTATGCTGGCATCTTCCCTTTCCTGGAGGGGCAGGTAAAGGACCAGGAGAGAAATTTAAGCTGGAGGCCTCCTGGAAATCCCAGCAGCTGCCCCGGGCAACTTCTTTCTCCCAGATTAAAATGGGATGTCTCCATCGCAGTCATGCTTTATGTGCACTTGCAGCCTGGTTCAGCCCAGAGCTCTGACAGTTCACGTGGTGAACACGAACTTTGGAGCCAAAAACCTGCCACATTACTAAGCCAGTGGAGTAAGAGGACAAGTAGATATGATTAACATGGAGCCACAGAGACCCCAAGGGCTCTGCGGCTTGGGGAAGACTTCCAAGTATTACATTTTAGCAGGTGATAAATCCCCAGGGATCAGGGCCTCCCTGGGGAGTCGCACACTTGGCTACACGCTCTCTGATGAGGCAATATGCAAACACCAGTTTCTGGTTAACTGCTACAACCCAGGAAACATGATGTTTCAGCTCGCAAAAAAAAAAAAACCCTTTTCTATGCCTCATTTAAGTCTCATTAAGCAAAAGGCTTAACCAGAAGATTGTCATGACAGTGATTGACCGCCTTGGGTTTGCAGAGCCCCGATCCCTGCAGGGAACGGGGGAGCGCGCCCTTATCCTGCTACAAAAGGGCAGAAACAAAAACCTCACCCGTGCAGCTTCTCAGGAAGGCTCTAGTAGGACCCTGATCGCTCGGAGGGCTTTTTGCTCCTTCCCCTTGCTGCCCGGCATCACCTTCCCTTCAGCTCTCTCTCCTGTCCAGCACAAAGAGGTTGTGCTTAACAGCACAAGGTCTTCAAGGTCTCTTCCAGCCAAAAGCACAAAGAGGTTGGTCACTGTCAAGCACAGAGAGGTTGTTCCTCACAACGAGCATCAGACAGGCTGCCCCGGGGAGCAATTCCTGCTCCAGGAAGCTGCTCAGAGGGCTGGAGCCCCTCTGCTGGGAGGACAGGCTGGGAGAGTTGGGGTTGTTCAGCCTGGAGAAGAGAAGGCTCCGGGGAGACCTTACAGTCCCTTCCAGTGCCTAAAGGGGCTCCAGGAGAGCTGGAGAGGGACTCTTGATCAGGGAGGGGAGCGATGGAACGAGGGGGAATGGTTTTAAACTGAAAGAGGGGAGATTGAGATGAGATATGAGGAAGAAATTTTTCACTGTGAAGGTGGTGAGCCCCTGGTGCAGGTTGCCCAGAGAAGCTGTGGCTGCCCCATCCCTGGAGGTGTTCAAGGCCAGGTTGGACGGGGCTTGGAGCAACCTGGGCTGGTGGAAGGTGTCCCTGCCCAGGGCAGGGGGTAGGACTGGATGGTCTTTAAGGATCCTTCCACCCCAAACCATTTCCATGATTCTATGAAATTTCTCTGTAGTAGCAGCACGCTGACGAACCAGCCAAGACAGACTGTGGGCAATCAGGAGTCTGAGCTCTGGGAAAACTTTGCGTTCTGCCTAAACCAGCACATTCCCGAGTTTGCAGTTAAAAACCCACCACCCACCCCAACCCACCCTAATGCTCCCCCACCTGCTCAGCACCACTTGTTGGGTTTCTTCCTCATTTGGAGATCCACAGAAGTTCAACCTCAGAGCAGCAAACTCTTCTCTGTTTAACAACACCCTCGATGCTAGGAAAACCCTCCTCCTCCTCCTCTCTCCCCCTGTTCCAAAGGGACAGGGATGAGCAGCACCCAGGAACAGCTCTGTACTCCTGATGGACTGTTCCAGAGATACATGTCCCCTTTGCATCACTGCCTCTTTCTCTCCTCCTCCCCTCCAGTCCCACCAACACAGAATAGTGCTCCTGAGCACTGGGCCAAGTCCTACCTCTCCTATTGATGACTTTTGATGGGCAGTCCCCCTGCAGGAAGCTGGACACAGTCAGACTGTGCTGGCTGAGGAAAGGTTAAAGACTCAGGCAGTCAACCCAAGACTCTCAAGCACCTGCTTCCCTCAGTGCTACAAGACTTCCAGGTTTCTCAGGGCATTAATATACCTTAATTGCCCTGACCAGCCTCACCTGGGACCTCCTCCCACATTTTCTGCCCATGGCCCGGGAGCTCCATTTGAGGCCAAGCTCAAGCACCCAGTCCTGGCCTGAGCTCTGTTGTAGGTAGACGTGCCTTCAGTTCTGCCTCTGGCTTTATTTTATGGGCAAAATTCAGACCTAGATAGTAGGTAACTGTCCTCCAACCTGATCTCTTCCATGGACCTCAAATGTGCAGTCAGTCCTGTCTCCAGTCCCATCTCCTCCTGCTGCTCACTGAACACCTTGGAAGGACCCAGAACCTCTGTTCATCATCTCACCCTGCCTGGAGCTGTCCATGGACCATGTTATCACCACCCTGCTCTGCCTACCTGGCCCAGCCCCCCGGTTGGTGAGGGCACTGCCTGTGCCCCAGTGACCCCCAGCTCATCCTTCCTTGGGGAGTAGCCCCACTCCTGACCCTCCCTGGCAGGGTGAGACATTTCAGTCAATTCCCATTGATTTCATCAGCATTTCCTCGTTAAGGAGTGGCTGCATTCTTACTTCTTGTCCTTGCCAGTTCCTGTGAACTTCTTCTTCTTCTGCTCCTGGCTGACTGCAGTAAACTTACAGGCTTGGGCTAGAGAAATTGCCACCTAAATGACACCAGTGTCTTCTTGTGAGACCGTAACTGAAAAAAGAGCTGACTTTCTCACCTGCTTGGTGTGCGAGGTGGCTCTGCAGCCTTACTCCTGAAACGAGCCCCACACCTCGCTGCAAGGACAACAAGGATGGAGGCATCTGTCAGCAGCTGAGCACCGGAGGTGAAGCGTGCCAAGGAGTCACAGCCCTCTTGCTACGGCTGACAGGAATGCTAACATAAGGCATCTATTAAAAATGGAGAAAAACCTGCTAAAACAGCAACATCCAGCAGCCACTCAAGTCCTTGGTGAATCCTCCTCCTACCACCTGGGCAGCTCAGGTTTGTCAGGTTGCCTTAAGCTTAGACCCCACTTGTCAGGAGGAGAAAAATAAGCCTGGATTTCCACCCAAAGCCAATCGGGAGGCTGCCAGTGGAGGGGGCAGCTTCAGTGGGAGAGAAGAATGTGCAAGAAAGATGTGGTAAAAATGCAAAGAAAAAAAAAACACCAGTGACCATGGCAAGGACTGAGCATTTATCTTCAGAGAAGCACGAGAAGATGGGGCAGGAGCTTGCCAGGAGCTCGTAGTGTTACGGAAGGAAACTGTCCCAGCTGACTCATCCTTTCTGCATTGAAACAAGGTCTTTATGGTTGGTTTGGGGTTTTTATTTATTTATTTATCTAAAGAAAAATTATTAGCAAGTGAGGCCATCATCAATTAAAAAAAAAAAGAGACTTAAAAGCATTAGCCCAAAGGGCAAAATGTCTGCAAGTCACTGGAGACTTGGGAGAGCAAATGTGTGCCACCTTGCCCAAAAAGAGCTGGGGAGGGAGGGGGACAGCCAGCATGGCGGAACTGGGTGAAGGCAGCCGTTCGCTGTAGGAAAAAACCCTTGGATGGATTGAATGTGCATCCAAATGAGCAGGTGACTTAAGGGACAACAAACATGATTTCAAACATCAGGAAGAAGTCTGCCAGAAGGTTTTTAAGATCAAGGCACAAAATGAGTCCTTAAAGAAAAGTCCATCAGAAAAAAAATTACGATATCGGCATCCATGACCACCACAGAAGAGCCCAGGACGGGTCCCACCCTTTCATCACAGGAACCGAGGGATCTGTGGGAAACTGAGATGTGGGTAAGAAGTTTCAAAGCAAACTGATGAAGAGCACTGAGTGTACGAATGAACAGGATTATATGTCTCATGTTCAAACAAGAGCCCGAAGGGAATAACAGATGAAAGAGCTGAAGTAAGTTCTCATTGAGAACCGCTTCAGTAGGGGAGGACAGGAGAGTGGCAAATACACCACCAACTTTTTGAAGCGTTCCCAGAGCTGTCTGTGGAGCCGTAAGAGCAGCAATTTCTTGCCCGTACCAATAAAATAGGCAGAAATTATAATAAAAATAGATTAATGGAATAGCAATGCTACACTGTGTAGGAAAATAGTGTGACATTGCAGATCAATGTAGTAAATTTTAATGGTCGCTCTTACTGGAGAAGGTGATTTTATTTTAAATTAACCCCCCCTCTCACGCTCACAACCACAGGCAGGTACCAAGGTAGGTGTCCACGTGGTCTGGCCGGTAGCTCGGTGCCAAGACACCTGTATCCAGGCAGCTTGTCCAGCGTTGCTTGCTGTGACGTGGAGGATGACACCAGCGGCCAAACCCTCCTCACATCTCCTGGGCAGTTCTGACTTTGGCAACTACCTATTGCCTTTGAGAGTACCTTTTCATACCCTTTAGAAGCTGACAGATTGATCTTTTTGTCTGTCCATCCTTCCCCACTTATGTGAACCATCTGGAATTACTGACTACCCTTTACCTTCTTGTCTGGGTGTCTCGTGACTCCTACCCTGTCTTCCCACCAGCAGCTCTGAAAGGCTTGAGTTTTCATTTTGAACTGTTGCCTTTTTTTTTTTTTTTTAGAGTGTCATTAATTTCCTGAGCTGGAAGTCCTCAGCAGCTGCAAACAGATGTGCTGGGATCTCGATGACCGGCTAATCTCAGTGCCATCGACCCCTGCCACTCTCACAGCCCTCCTGCTGCTTGTTTCTTCTGCTGCTCCCATGGTGGTTCGCTCTCTCTCCATCTTCTTTCATCTCTCTCATCTTCTCTTTTCTATTACAATTCTCTACAACCAAAGAAAAGTCTCTGCAGATTCAGTCAAGACAAGACCTGCCTCAAATCCAGTACCATTTATCAAAAGAATTGGTGTCCCTGTAAACAGGGATCTGTGGTTAATCATCTACACTGAATCACAGATGGGCAGGGGTTGGAAGGGACCTCTGGAGATCATCCAGTCCAACCCCCCTGCCAGAGCAGGGGCACCTCCAGCAGACTGGACAGGAACGTGTCCAGGCGTGTTTGGAATGGCTCCAGAGAAGGAGACTCCCCCACCTCTCTGGGCAGCCTGTGCCAGTGCTCTGCCACCCTCAGAATAAAGTTTTTCCTCATGTTGAGATGGAATTTCCCATGTTCCAGTTTGTGCCCGTTCCCACTTGTCCTGTCACTGGGCACCATTGGAAGGAGTCTGGCCCCATCCTCTTGCCACCCGCTCTTTGGATATTGCCCAGCATTGATGAGATGCCCGCTCAGCCTTCTCCTCTCCAGGCTGAACAGCCCCAGGGCTCTCAGCCTTCCTCAGCAGAGAGATGCTCCAGTCCCCTCATCATCTTCGTAGCCCTCTGCTGGACCCTCTCCAGCAGTTCCCTGTCCTTCTTGACCCGGGGAGCCCAGAACTGGACACAGTGCTCCAGATGTGGCCTCCCCAGGGCAGAGCAGAGGGGGAGGATGACCTCCCTCCACCTGCTGGCCACACTCTGCTTGATGCCCCCCAGGATGCCATTGGCCTTCTTGGCCACCAGGACACATTGCTGCCTCACGGGCATCCTGTTGGCCACCAGGACTCCCAGGTCCTTCTCTGCAGAACTGCTCTCCAGCAGGTCAGCCCCCAACCTGTACTGATGCATGGGGTTATTCCTCCCCAGATGCAGTACCCTACACTTGCCCTTGTTGAACTTCATAAGGTTTCTCTCTGCCCAACTCTCCAGCCTGTCCAAGTTACACTGAATGGCAGCACAGCCTTCTGGTGTGTCAGCCACTCTTCCCAGTTTTGTGTCATCAGCAAGCTTGCTGAGGGTACACTCTGTCCCCTCATCCAGGTCATTGATGAATGTGCTGAACAAAACTGGGCCCAGTACTGACCCCTGGGGAACACCGTGAGCTACAGGCTTCCAACTGCACTCTGTGCTGCTGATCACAACCCTCTGAGCTCTATCTGTCAGCCAGTTCCCAATCCACCTCACTGTCCATTCATCTAACCCACACTTCCTAAGCTTACCCATGTGGATGTTATGGGAGACAGCATCAAAAACCTTGCTGAATTCAAGGTAGACAACGTCCACTGCTATCGCCTCATGTACCCAGCCAGTCATGCCATCATAGAAGGCTATCAGGTTGGGCAAGCATGATTTCCCCTTCATGAATCCATGTTGACCACGTCTGACAACCTTATTTTCCTCCACATGCTTAGAGATGACATCCAGAATGAGATGTTCCATCACGTTTCAAGGGATGGAGGTGAGACTGACTGACCTGTAGTTTCCTGGGTCCTCGTTCTTACCCTTTTCAAAGATTGGACCGACATTGGCTTTCCTCCCATCCTCAGGCACCTCTCCTGTTCTCCAGGACCTTTCAAGGATGATGGAGAGTGGTTTAGCAATAGCATAGAATGGTTTGGGTTGGAAGGGACCTTAATGATCATCCATTTTCAGCCCCCCTGCCCTGGGCAGGGACACCTCCCACCAGCCCAGGTTGCTCCAAGCCCCCTCCAACCTGGCCTTGAACACCTCCAGGGATGGGGCAGCCACAGCTTCACGGGGCAACCTGCGCCAGGGGCTCACCACCCCCACAGGAAAGAATTTCTTCGCAATATCTCATCTCAGTCTCCCCTCTTTCAGTTTAAAACTGTTCCCCCTCGTCCCATCGCTTTCCTCCCTGATTCAGAGTCCTTCCCCAGCTCTCCTGGAGCCCCTTTAGGCACTGGAAGGGGCTGTAAGGTCTCCCCAGATCCTTCTCTTCTCCAGGCTGAACACCCCCAACTCTCTTAGCCTGTCCCCATAGCAGAGGGGCTCCAGCCCTCGCAGCATCTCCGGGGCCTCCTCTGGCCCCACTTCAACAGGTCCATGTCCTTCTGATGTTGGAGGCCCCCGAGCTGGAGGCAGCACTACAGGGGGGTTTCCCCAGAGTGCAGCAGAGGGGCAGAATCCCCTCCCTCGCCCTGCTGGCCACACTGCTGCGGATGCAGCCCATGGTGCTGGCGGCTTTCTGGGCTGCCAGTGCACATTGCCGGCTCGTGTTGAGCTTCTCATCCACCAATACACCCAAGTCAGGGCTGCTCTCCATCCATTCTTCGCCCATCTGGGATTTGTGCTTTGGATTGCTCCGACCCAGGTGCAGGACCCTGTACTTGGCCTGGTTGAACTTCATGAGGTTGGCATGGGGCCACCTCTCCAGCCTGTCCAGGTCCCTCTGGATGACAACCCTTCCCTCCAGCGTGTTGACCACTCCACACAGCTTGGTGTCATTGGCAAACTTGCTGAGGGTGCACTCAATCCCACATCCACATCGTCAATGAAGATGTTAAATAGTGCTGGTCCAGGTACCGACCCCTGAGGAACCCCACTTGTCACTGCTCGTCGCTTAGACATTGGGCTGTTGACCACAACTTTTTGACTGTGACCATCCAGCCAGTTCCTTATCCACCGAGTGGTGGATAAGGCCACCATCTACCAGCTCTCCCAGCACTCGTGGCTGTATCCCATTGGGGCCCATGGATCTGTGGGTGTCGAGTTTGCCCAATTGATCTCTAACTGGATCGTCCTCAACCATGAGAAAGTCTTCCTTTCTCCAGACTTTTTCTTTTACCTCCAGGTTCTGGNGTAGCAGCCCATGCAGTGTTGTTTTGGATTTGTGAGGGAGAGGGTGTTGACAACACACCGGTGCTCTGGCGACTGCTGCAGCACTCGCACGACATCAAGGCTTTCCCTTTCTCTCACTCTGCATCCTTCCCAGAAAGTAAACTGGGGATAGACAAGAAGTTGGGAATGGACATAGCCGGGACAGCANCCTTTTGCTACTGATGTACTTGAAGATGCCCTTCTTATTGTCCTTGACATCCCCTGCCAGATTCAATTCCAAGTGGGCCTTAGCCTTCCTCGTTGCATCCTTGCATAGTCTGACAATGTTCCTATACTCCTCCCAAGCGGCCAGTCCCTTTTTCCCCATTCTGTAAACTTGCTTCTTCCATTTGAGTTTTTCCAGGATCTCCTTGCTCATCCATGCAGGTCTCCTGCTTCCTTTGCTTGAGTTCTCACTCATAGGGATGCACCAAATTTGACCTTGGAGGAAGTGATGCTTGAACATTAACCGGCTCTCTTGGACCCCCTTGCCTTCTAGAGCCCTAACCCATGGGAAGGACCCAACAGTTCTTGGTAGACCAAGTAGGTCTTTGAAGAGGCCAAAGTCAGCTGTCCTGAAGTCCAGGGTTGTAATTCTACTTATTGCCCTGCTTCTTCCACGCAGGATCCTGAACTCCACCATCTCACGGTCCCTGCAGCCAAGGCTGCCCCCAACCTTCACATCCCCAACCAGTCCTTCTTTGTTTGTCAGCACGAGGTCCAGCAGCACACCTCTCCTCGTTGGCTCCTCCACCACCTGCATCAAAGTTATCATCAATGCTCTGCAGAAATCTCTGGGACTGCGTGTGCCTGGCTGTGTCGTCTNGTGATACTTGGGCTGCAGGATAACGTCGGTCGTGAGGCCCAATTTGTGCACATCATTGTCCCTGCTGTGCATCAGCCCTTCGTTAGGTGTCTCTTTCCCTATGCTAACTATGGGATTTTTGCCCCAAAACACTCACTCCATACACANGTAAGCTCTCGATTCATTCTTCATCCACCCCTGGGCAGAGCTCGATACGTTCCAGTTGCTCTCTCACGTAGAGAGCAACTCCACCACCTCGCCACGCTGTTCTGTCTTTCCTTAAAAGCACATAGCCATCCATGACAGCGTTCCAGTCACGCGAGCCCTGCCCGATCCGCCACACCCTGGCTGATGCACCATGTCCTGTTGGCAGCGCTCCTGGTTGCTCGTGCTCCCGAGGGCCGTTGAAATCTCCCATGGTTGCTCCAGGCAAGGCCCAAGCTGTGTCAGCTGCCCTCGCAAGACCTGCCGGCTCCTGGTGGGGCTCTCTGCTCTTCCCCGGGCTTCCCTGGCTCCAGGAACGCCCCGGCTACCTCCATCTAGCACCCAGTCGCAGAACTTACTGGTGCCGCCGCTGCATTCCTCGCCAACGGAGTGGACTGGACTTCTTTCACCATAGTTTTAGAGAAACGAGGCTGCCATGGCAAAAGCAGGACTGTCCTCAGCTGTATAAATAGCTGGTTTTAAGGAGAAGAAAGGCTATTCAACAGTCGGTTTCTCAACAAAAGGAAGAAGTCCCATAAACTCCTGTTGGATCTTGTACGGTTCAATATTCACAAATTATTTAGAAAAGCAGGTGAAGAGCAAGATGTCAACGTTTGCCAGTGCATAGCTCTCAAGAGAACTGAAAAATGCTTCAGAAGGTTCTCGCAACACCAAATAACTGAGCAATAAAACAACTACGAATTTCAGTGTAGATGAATGAAAACCTTTGCGTTTCCACACACAATAATGAGCTCTGAATGAGCTCTCCTGTTCAGAGATCAGCAAATTTAGTAGATCAGTCCACAAAAATATCAGCTCAATACTAAAGAGCCCTGGAACATAAGAAATTATTAGGGAGGTAGAGTGACCAAAACAAAAAACATCAAAATGCCACTGTAACTCCATGATGATGATAACTCAATGACATTTTAATCAGTATAGTGGTTCTGGTTCATCCATCTGAAAAAGATTATGGTGGAACTAGAAAGCTATGGAGAAGGGCAAGAAAAATGGTCAAAGTTTAAGGTAGTTTCTGTTCAGAGGACGCCTACACAGAATTTCCCAGTCTAGAAAAAGAAAGACTGAAGATTAAGATGAAAAAAATCTAGAAAATAATATTTTGCTTGGACATGGTGACTTGAGGACTGGCTACACTCACCCCATAAAATTAACAGAAAAATATAACAGACAAAGGAAAAAAACCCCACCAACAGGGGGTGTTAAGCATAAAGCTACCATGTCTTTTTCAGAGCTATTGTAGATGGAAAATTAAAAGTACCAGTGAAGCCTCGTGTCTGATCACTACGTACTCTTTTCTAGGCATCCACTATTGGTGTCCTGATTCTCTTCCCCATGTTGGTCTCTGCTGGAGACACGATGATGGGCTTGATGGATCTTCAGACCAATCCAGCACTGACTGCTTCTGCTTTTGAAAGCAGTGCCATCTCCCTTCCCATTTGCCAGAAGCTCTCTTGGACTGCACCTCCCATGTCCACAAGAGGAGGACACTCAAATCACACAACTGTAGGAAACTCAGGGTCACTTCCACACTGTCCAAAACAGTTTGAAAGCCGAATCTGCACATCCCTGATGACAAGCAGCTGCAGATTAACTGATCACCTCCACCCCCAGCAGCTGACTGCTGGCTTGCCAGGAAGAAACTGGACCTGATGGACTTCAGGGTGCCCAGCATCCAGGTGGCCTCTCAGGCTGAATGGCTGGGAGAGACCTCTGTGAAGATTCGTGTCCTCATACAGAAATGGCGGTGCTGCGGTAGGTTGTCCTCCAGCTGGAACATAACACCGTTGTGCATGGATAGTTCTGGCCAGATACTCCAAGTCACCAGGTTAGGCTGATGTTGGCAACTGGTCCAGTATTGTTTTTGCTTCCCGATCTGTTTCGTTCAGCACTCGCTGCCACCTTTGCTCGTTGGACCCAGAAATTCCTAAAAGGTCTTCCACTGACTCTTCCTGAATCTTTGCTTGGAAGTAATAGTTTTAATTCACAACCCAAATCCATGGTTTTCATATTGCTACATACTTAACAGAGCAAGCGTGGTGCGTAACTGTTCTTCTGGCACAAAGAAATTCTTAACAGATTGAAGGAGTTCGAGGCTGAATAGTGCAGAAGAACAGAATCTGTGCTACAGATAATGTGTCTGGGTGAGGAGCAATTCCAACCACCTCCAAGGTCCTTGGCGGTTGGAAGTCCCTTTGCTTCTGCTGTTGGCGCAGCTTTCCTACATCAGCACACCAAGTGGCTTGTCTTCGCTCTTGGTGATCCCTTCAACTTTGCACCGATGTTGGTCCAAGACAGACAGGTCTCTTTCTCTTCCATAGGTGGCTTGGCTTTGTCTTTCCAAATTGCACCGAGTGTTTTCCATTACTAACTCGCAAGGAAATCAGCCATTCACTTTTTTTTCCCCACCAAATCCTGCTGGTCACATTTCTTCAAAACCTTGCAATGAGGATTCTTCTCTGAATTTTCAATATCTTATCGCCGTCTCTAGAGAAAACTCAGGCTAGCGGACCACTTTGCTAGGGCAAAAGAGGTTGTGGAAGAAAGAAGGCGGTGTGTTGTAGGATGTCAAGCCTGGAACCCTCCCAGCAAAGGGAGAGGATAAGTGAACTCAGCTTCATTAATTCCTTTGGAGATTGTTGGAAAATAAAGACCTTTGTCAGAAGACAGTTAGGATAGGTGAGTGATGTGTCAGGAGAGTATCACGAGAAGTGACTGCAGCAAGATACAAGACAAGGCTGCTTCCGTCTCCTTTCCGATTGCCGTCCCGTCATACTGGGTCTGTCTGGGATGGAGTTAA
>VUYV01000480.1:153214-171817 GCA_008711295.1 Anarhynchus alexandrinus | reverse complement strand
GAACAAGCACCAATGAGACCATCTTCCTCACAGGTATCACTGGCTGCTCAAAAAAAAAAAATCATTTCCCATAAATTAGCCTCTTTGCTTTGCACATTTATCGATAAAGGACACGCAGCAGCTGTGCACACCAGCTCCATAAGCAACTCAGGCTCACTGTCAGGCTACAGGTCACTGGTCCAACCAATGTGGTCCTTTCCTCAGGTGCTCAGTGGTCGCGTGTGCTCGTAGCTCTGTGATACTTGGGCTGCAGGATAACGTCGGTTGTGAGGCCCAATTTGTGCACATCGTTCTCTCCGCTGTGCAACAGCCCTTCATTAGGTGTCTCTTTCCCTATGCTAACTATGGGATTTCTGCCCCAAAACACTCACTCCATACACAGTAAACCCATGGATGCCATGATAATATCACCCTCACTTGCTTGTGCTATCACAGGCACTTGCCTCTTACACAGTAACCTCAATCATCAAAGAGTTTAGTGCCATTACATACCTTCCTTCTTCACCCTCCATTGCGTGTGTGGTGTATCATCTTCTCCTACACCTGGTCTACCTCCAGCATGTCAGAGCAGAGACCATCTTTTTCTTCCCTTGTAAAAGGCGGTCCTGCCTCTCTAATCCACTCGAGTTTTTCACGCTGTCAAGAGGCATATTAATAAGGAACATAGGACTGATACAGTCTACCAGGCTCTCCAAAGTCGTGCCTCCAAAGCAACATCCTTTGCCAAAACCCTATAGACACCATAGGCAGCCACATGATAATAAAGAGAAACCTTGCAGATGAAAATTTGATTAAAATACAGAAAATAAGAAGAGTATCAAATAGTCTCCCGTGAACAGAAATCAGCAACGGAGTTCTACAGGGATCAGAGATGCTGAATATAACCATAAACGGACAAGAAAAAAAACAACAACAAATTCTGTCGGCAAAACAGTTTTTCATGGCTGTAACAATAAAGACTGAAGAACTGCAGAAGAGCCTTACAAGATTCGATGACATGGACAACAGAGGGTAGTGAAAGGCTACACATGTACACAACACATGACAGAATATGCTGGAAAACACACTACAAAGACATAAAAATGATGATGGCAAAGACAGTTTGAGTGCACACTCTCTCCTACAATGCAGAACTAAGGGAGCATCAAATGACGGTAGCAAGAGACATGTTCAAATAACAACTAAACAAACTAATGGAAAAGATACTCAAGAATTATTAAAGATACCAGCCCTGCATAAAGAAATATGCTTTTTTTGCTTCAGCAAGTTATTATTCAACATAATTCTGTTTAAAAAAATAACACCAACACACCTCCCCCTCCAAAAATAACCCCACAACCAAACTTGAACATTCCACCGCTGGCAAAGGCCTTATAAAGGCTTACAACAATAACGGTAAGAAACACATATCTAGGTAACTGTCAGCAGGGGCTTCCACTGCTTCCGTCTCCACATCCGTAAGAGGTTTTGTACAACCATCTGCATTATTACTGCCTAAAGTCTAATTCCCAGATCACTTAAATAGCATTTATTAAACACTGACCGTTGACCTTTTATGACAATTCTCAGGAATTCACAAAAGCACTATAAAACATTAGGAAACAAAAAAATATCTACAGTCGGGGTTTGCGATTTACATTCAGTTTCTAAGATATAGGCCATGGAATTCCAAAGTGGGAAAGTTTATTTACTAGGACTAATACAGAAACCCCTCAATTCAAAATATAGAGAATACACTAATAAAAATGCCATTCTTCTGCATTCTTTGATACATACAACGTCCAGAAGCAGAATTTGATGGTCCGAGTCTTTTATTTCTGGTATTTAACAAGAAACCTATACTTTTCTAAATACACACATACTGTAAATCTCATTAAGATCTTCTATCTACCAGAAAAAATCATGTTCGTTTAAACAAGCAATTTCTTCTTTGAAGTCCCTGAAAGGAAGATGAATAAGGTCCGGATCACCAGCTTCAGTATTTCAGCTTTGCTGCATTTTTCTACGCATCTCTTCAAGCGCTGCTTCTCGTTCTCTTAAGAGCTGTTTAAGTCGTTTTATTTTTTCATCCCGTATTGTTTCATCCAAGTCTGGGGGAGTCAAAGGGAAAGCATCATCTCTGAAAGAACCCTCAAGAACTGAAGTATCATCTTCACAAGACACTAAAACTGGAATATTTGAGTCTGTAACGTCACTATCTTGAGAGTCTGGGTCTTGCTCTGAGTCCCTCCCTAGAGACGACGTAACGTAGCCTGTAGCAATACTTTGCTGCAATAAGACTGGTGGAGGTGAAACACTTCTGTTACATACGCTGGAACTGGAGCTGGTATTTTCTGAACTTGGACTCGTCGTTGATCTGACTGAAGTTTTCCTTCTCTTTGCGCTGTCTGACAATGGCGAAGATTTGATTTTTCTTTTCTTAGTCAAATCCTCTTCCAGATCCACAATTATCTGTACAGTCAAGAAAAATACAAAATATATTCCCGTTAAACTGAGCATCATTCTAAATTATAACATCACTAAGCACAAATTACAAGTTATTTGTTCCAAGCTTCTTAGAATTACTGTATGGAAGATGTTTCTTTTAGCAATTTCCGCAAACATACTTCCACGTTCAGTATTTTTCTAGCAAAGATTCCCAGTTAACAATTAGTTAACAATTAGTTAACTGTTGGTCAACAGTGCACTTCTGCCTTTCCTGTGCGTACCTAACACCTCCTGTTGCTGCTTAAGTTCTTTAACTGTAGTGTAAGACAAAAGCTTTCCATCTAACTTGATGGGAAAATTCAAAATGGACAAATTCTTCATGCTTACATTTCCAAAAAGCTCAAGCGTGAGCAATAACGTCCATNTTTGCACCGATGTTGGTCCAAGACAGACAGGTCTCTTTCTCTTCCATAGGTGGCTTGGCTTTGTCTTTCCAAATTGCACCGAGTGTTTTCCATTACTAACTCGCAAGGAAATCAGCCATTCACTTTTTTTTCCCCACCAAATCCTGCTGGTCACATTTCTTCAAAACCTTGCAATGAGGATTCTTCTCTGAATTTTCACTATCTTATCCCCGTCTCTAGAGATAACTCAGGCTAGCGGACCACTTTGCTAGGGCAAAAGAGGTTGTGGAAGAAAGAAGGTGGTGTGTTGTAGGATGTCAAGCCTGGAACCCTCCCAGCAAAGGGAGAGGATAAGTGAACTCAGCTTCATTAATTCCTTTGGAGATTGTTGGAAAATAAAGACCTTTGTCAGAAGACAGTTAGGATAGGTGAGTGATGTGTCAGGAGAGTATCACGAGAAGTGACTGCAGCAAGATACAAGACAAGGCTGCTTCCGTCTCCTTTCCGATTGCCGTCCCGTCATACTGGGTCTGTCTGGGATGGAGTTAATTTTCTCCGTAGCAGCCCATGCAGTGCTGTGTTTTGGATTTGTGAGGGAGATGGTGCTGACAGCACACCGGTGCTCTGGCGACTGCTGCACAGTGCTCGCACGACATCAAGGTTTTCCCTTTCTCTCACTCTGCATCCTTCCCAGCAAGTAAACTGGGGTAGACAAGAAGTTGGGAACGGACATAGGTGGGACAGCGGCCCCAAACTGATCAAGGGGATGTTCCATACCGTATGGTGTCATGCTCAGTAAGTAAAAGCTTAATGAAAGGAGGATGCAGGGACGTTTACGGTTATGTTATTCGTCTTCCCAAGTAAACATTATGCATGCTTAGACCCAGGAAATGGCTAAACATCTGCCTGCTGATCGGACATGGTAATTAAATTCCTTGTTTTGCTTGGCCTGCATGCAGCTTCTGCTTAACCTGGTAACTGTCTTTATCGCGATTCACAAGTCTTACTTGCCTTCTAGTTTCTCCCCATCCAGCAGGAGAGGGGAGCGAGCGAGCAGCTGGGTAGGCTCCTGGCAGTTGGCCTGGGACAGCCCATCACACCCACACACGCGCAGGGAACGTTCTCCCTTTTCACACAAAACGACTGCCTCCTCACTACTGCTTAGGTTTGACTTACACTTCTTCCACACTTTCTGGAACAAGCACCAATGAGACCATCTTCCTCACAGGTATCACTGGCTGCTCAAAAAAAAAAAATCATTTCCCATAAATTAGCCTCTTTGCTTTGCACATTTATCGA
This sequence comes from Anarhynchus alexandrinus, assembly GCA_008711295.1. Taxonomy (NCBI): domain Eukaryota; kingdom Metazoa; phylum Chordata; class Aves; order Charadriiformes; family Charadriidae; genus Anarhynchus; species Anarhynchus alexandrinus. Next base: position 167,687 of record VUYV01000480.1, on the reverse strand, counting down.
TAAAGGACACGCAGCAGCTGTGCACACCAGCTCCATAAGCAACTCAGGCTCACTGTCAGGCTACAGGTCACTGGTCCAACCAATGTGGTCCTTTCCTCAGGTGCTCAGTGGTCGCGTGTGCTCGTAGCTCTGTGATACTTGGGCTGCAGGATAACGTCGGTTGTGAGGCCCAATTTGTGCACATCGTTCTCTCCGCTGTGCAACAGCCCTTCATTAGGTGTCTCTTTCCCTATGCTAACTATGGGATTTCTGCCCCAAAACACTCACTCCATACACAGTAAACCCGTGGATGCCATGATAATATCACCCTCACTTGCTTGTGCTATCACAGGCACTTGCCTCTTACACAGTAACCTCAATCATCAAAGAGTTTAGTGCCATTACATACCTTCCTTCTTCACCCTCCATTGCGTGTGTGGTGTATCATCTTCTCCTACACCTGGTCTACCTCCAGCATGTCAGAGCAGAGACCATCTTTTTCTTCCCTTGTAAAAGGCGGTCCTGCCTCTCTAATCCACTCGAGTTTTTCACGCTGTCAAGAGGCATATTAATAAGGAACATAGGACTGATACAGTCTACCAGGCTCTCCAAAGTCGTGCCTCCAAAGCAACATCCTTTGCCAAAACCCTATAGACACCATAGGCAGCCACATGATAATAAAGAGAAACCTTGCAGATGAAAATTTGATTAAAATACAGAAAATAAGAAGAGTATCAAATAGTCTCCCGTGAACAGAAATCAGCAACGGAGTTCTACAGGGATCAGAGATGCTGAATATAACCATAAACGGACAAGAAAAAAAACAACAACAAATTCTGTCGGCAAAACAGTTTTTCATGGCTGTAACAATAAAGACTGAAGAACTGCAGAAGAGCCTTACAAGATTCGATGACATGGACAACAGAGGGTAGTGAAAGGCTACACATGTACACAACACATGACAGAATATGCTGGAAAACACACTACAAAGACATAAAAATGATGATGGCAAAGACAGTTTGAGTGCACACTCTCTCCTACAATGCAGAACTAAGGGAGCATCAAATGACGGTAGCAAGAGACATGTTCAAATAACAACTAAACAAACTAATGGAAAAGATACTCAAGAATTATTAAAGATACCAGCCCTGCATAAAGAAATATGCTTTTTTTGCTTCAGCAAGTTATTATTCAACATAATTCTGTTTTAAAAAAAATCACACCAACACACCTCCCCCTCCAAAAATAACCCCACAACCAAACTTGAACATTCCACCGCTGGCAAAGGCCTTATAAAGGCTTACAACAATAACGGTAAGAAACACATATCTAGGTAACTGTCAGCAGGGGCTTCCACTGCTTCCGTCTCCACATCCGTAAGAGGTTTTGTACAACCATCTGCATTATTACTGCCTAAAGTCTAATTCCCAGATCACTTAAATAGCATTTATTAAACACTGACCATTGACCTTTTATGACAATTCTCAGGAATTCACAAAAGCACTATAAAACATTAGGAAACAAAAAAATATCTACAGTCGGGGTTTGCGATTTACATTCAGTTTCTAAGATATAGGCCATGGAATTCCAAAGTGGGAAAGTTTATTTACTAGGACTAATACAGAAACCCCTCAATTCAAAATATAGAGAATACACTAATAAAAATGCCATTCTTCTGCATTCTTTGATACATACAACGTCCAGAAGCAGAATTTGATGGTCCGAGTCTTTTATTTCTGGTATTTAACAAGAAACCTATACTTTTCTAAATACACACATACTGTAAATCTCATTAAGATCTTCTATCTACCAGAAAAAATCATGTTCGTTTAAACAAGCAATTTCTTCTTTGAAGTCCCTGAAAGGAAGATGAATAAGGTCCGGATCACCAGCTTCGGTATTTCAGCTTTGCTGCATTTTTCTACGCATCTCTTCAAGCGCTGCTTCTCGTTCTCTTAAGAGCTGTTTAAGTCGTTTTATTTTTTCATCCCGTATTGTTTCATCCAAGTCTGGGGGAGTCAAAGGGAAAGCATCATCTCTGAAAGAACCCTCAAGAACCGAAGTATCATCTTCACAAGACACTAAAACTGGAATATTTGAGTCTGTAACGTCACTATCTTGAGAGTCTGGGTCTTGCTCTGAGTCCCTCCCTAGAGACGACGTAACGTAGCCTGTAGCAATACTTTGCTGCAATAAGACTGGTGGAGGTGAAACACTTCTGTTACATACGCTGGAACTGGAGCTGGTATTTTCTGAACTTGGACTCGTCGTTGATCTGACTGAAGTTTTCCTTCTCTTTGCGCTGTCTGACAATGGCGAAGATTTGATTTTTCTTTTCTTAGTCAAATCCTCTTCCAGATCCACAATTATCTGTACAGTCAAGAAAAATACAAAATATATTCCCGTTAAACTGAGCATCATTCTAAATTATAACATCACTAAGCACAAATTACAAGTTATTTGTTCCAAGCTTCTTAGAATTACTGTATGGAAGATGTTTCTTTTAGCAATTTCCGCAAACATACTTCCACGTTCAGTATTTTTCTAGCAAAGATTCCCAGTTAACAATTAGTTAACAATTAGTTAACTGTTGGTCAACAGTGCACTTCTGCCTTTCCTGTGCGTACCTAACACCTCCTGTTGCTGCTTAAGTTCTTTAACTGTAGTGTAAGACAAAAGCTTTCCATCTAACTTGATGGGAAAATTCAAAATGGACAAATTCTTCATGCTTACATTTCCAAAAAGCTCAAGCGTGAGCAATAACGTCCATTACAAGACTGCACTCCTCCCAGCTGCTTTATTTAAATGTTAATGTACTGTACTGAGAGCAGCCAGCAGAGCTGCTCAAAGCACGGCTCTGAACACAGAATTATTAAAACCTGAGAAAACCTTTGACTGGGTAGAATCATACAAAAGAAAATTTAGAACGTTGTGGCTGAACAGAACTACTTTGGATGGATAAAATCATTTTAATGCATTAAGATGGAAGTCCTTACACCGAGGGAACCTTTCCAGAAGCACCCAAGCAGGTTTGTCTTTATAAAGACAATTGTAACTCTAAAGATCAGACAGGCACACAGGTAAATTTCTTTTAATAAAACCACACCTGACTAAGTGGATACCTTTCTTTGGAAGTCAGCCACACCTAGTCGTGGGAGTGACTGAAGTGCCTTGAAAGAATGGCACTTGACTGATTTCAAACTCGAGGGTAAAGCCTCACAAGAAGTTATTCTTTTATTATTCTGCTTATATCCATTCACTACTGGATAAACATAATTGTTTGCAGAAGGCTAAATATAACTCAGGATACAGAGGTGTGGTTTCTATTCCAATAAAGACCATCCCTTCGACTGCTAAGCCACCACTGAAGGGTATAAGTCCTTTTCAAAGCAGGTGTTCTTCAAATGTCCTCCAGTGGAGCCCAAAAAGAGGATAACAATTCTTAGATGGTACTCGAGTCATACTGAAATCACACAACTCTGTTGTGGTACACAAACAAGTTCTAGGAACAATTCTCACAGGGACCATAACAACGACTGATTTGCCCTGATGAATCCAGAGGTGGGAGGGTCCAAATAAACACACAGCTCTGTAGCGACTATACACGTGCTGCTTTCTGAATGTGTCACAGTACACGTTTTAGCACTCAAAAATGTCAAGATACCTTTTCCTCTTCAACACTTTCCTGATGCTGATTTGTTATTTCTGCATCTAATGATGATGAACTGCAAGAATCATTTGTCCTTTTCAAGCTGTTACTGGAACAAACGCTTTCTTCTGGTTTCTCGTAGGAGGTCCTTAATGGTATTCTCTTGAGGTACACTCTCTCCTCCTTAGAGAGACCAAATTTTTTCCTTAATTCCAAGTATTGTTTCCAATGTGGCTTCTCTTGGTGGTTGATTTGAACAACCTTTCCTGGTGAATCCATCTTTTCACACTGGATCTGAAATATAGAAACAGTGAGAGCGCCATCAATCACACTCTCTCACTTTCTCTCTCCATATATATAAACTACAAAGTAGTTACTAAAGAGACAGGCAAACATTCGTTTTGTCTGCCATTCTGCAAGAGTTACATTTAAGCCAATTTTGAGAAATTAGATATATATTATCATAGGTCTAACACTCTTGTTAGTTATTTAAAACCCCAAGTACATTGTGGAACATCCAGAACACAGTCCAACTAATAAACCACAGAATAAAAAGAAGCAACAAGGGAATCACCTGCTCCCGGCGATTCCCTAACTTCAAAGTAGCAAAGGAAGATGAGGGAAGGTCAGACAGTGTCTTTACAGTGTCACTTTCAGACCGTTGACTGCATTTCATATTTGCATTGGGGTTGATAATGGTAACAAAGCGCTATTGGCCGTCTCTTCTACCTAACCTCGTTATAACCTGAGCTCTTTCCGACCTTCAAGTTCAATCTCACATCAGTACTGTCTGGCAATCCACGGGCTTCCAAATTTATGGACTAAAAGCAGCAAATATTTGATACACTATTTTTCACAGAGGTTAAAGCAAATGAGAATGCTGATAATTGGCATCACACAGCACTGAAGAAAAAAAAAAACCCACACCAGTCTATTTTAACCATTTTCCAGGTGAGGAACAATCAAAAAAGAAGCCCTACAGCCTGTTGCAATGATTAAATGTCTAAAATTTGCACAAATATGCTTAGCTGACACTTCTTTTCTGTCAACCCAAGCAAGTATAAACTAGCTTCAGAATGATTTTTTTTAATCTGGAGGCAAATTCATTCTGGCCTCCCGGGCAACTGAAAACTTGACCTACAATCCTTCATAGGTAGAGTTTGTGGGATTTGAGGCCAAGGACTTTTTACGTATTTTCGACCTTATGGTCTTAAAAGAATATGTAGGTCCAGCATGAAGGGGGAAAGCCATGAAAGATCTCAGGATTTTCTTCTGCCTGACATGAAACCGTGACTCAAAGGAGGTGGATCCCTCCCCATCGTGGCATGAAAGGCGGGAAACAACGCTCCTGCCTGTGGCTGTCTGAGCTAGCAGAGACTGGAGCTGACTTAGTGCAACACCAGAGTTTGTCTCTGGATGACAAACCCTGCTCTTCCACCTTGTTCTCCTCTTGTGGAGCTGCAAACTACACACAATCACACCTACAACACAGTCAATGGCTTTGCTGTGATGTGGCACCAACACCACCAGAGAGCAGATATTTCCCAGAGCTCAAATAATGAACAACTTCTCTATGGTTTCAGTTGTTACCGACAATTTATCTTGCAAGGAAATAAAAAGTCATCTTTTCCCTGCCACTTTCTTTTCTTTATGCATTTTCTCAGTTGCACAGTGCAGTCTTACTGAAAATAAAGATCATTTATTGAATAGAACCGCACTTCAGACCAGCATTTCCAGTGATACTTGGTTACAAAAATCCCTGAACTTATTAATAGCCATTTTATTCAAATAGAACCAGGACCATATAACAATTTAGCAGAGACTGAGACGGGCACGTTTATTGGAGAGAGTTACCTTTTGCCAGTCTTCACTGAAAGCACACTCTTGCTTAGACTGAGGTAAAACAGCACTTGCTGCTTTGGGGGAATGAATCTTTTCTTTGCCATTTTGGCACACGTTTTCCTGTGTCCCTACTGCTGTAACAGGGGTCACTCCACTTGAAACGCTCTCGGTGAAGGGCAAACTCTTTCTCTGGTTTACAGTGGAATTCTGCTGATTAGCGTTTGGCGCCACCGGAGCTGCAGGTGCAGATTTTAAGTCATTTCTTAATGCAGTTGGTGAAGAATTTTTGGAGTCTGTACACGTTTTTGGATCTTTCTGAGACAGCACCATTCCTTTGCTCTTTGACAACACCAGATTCACTACTTTATTGGTTATTTTATTGACTGCAGTAGAATCAATTAACTTGGATGTCTCCTTTTTAAGCGAAGCATCAGAAGAGGAAGACGCCTGTTTGTCAGCTTGGGCTGACAGAACATCAGAGCCTCTTTTGGTCAACAAATAGACTTTCCCATTGTACATGACCAGAGCGTTATCTTTAATAGGTGTGATTTTTGTTTGGCTTCCACCAGGACCACTAGAACAGAGCGGTAAAATATTTGCAGAGTTAACTTCCACATTATTCATGTCTGACAAAGTTTTCAAGATCTTGGAAGCCACATTATTTGACGACTTTACAGGAATAAGGCAGGGCGCTGTTGACTGAGGACTTTCTTGCACAATCCATTTCATCGGAGTTTGCTGGCACTGCTGACCATCAGACTTTACTGTCTCAGGAGAAGAGCTATTTCCCTTTTGCGTAGCTGTCATTATTAATGTTTTTGAAACTTCTGTGGCAGGTTTTGGGCAAATGGCTTGCAAACACTTGGGAAGTACTGTTTTCACCGTGTTCACTGGTGACACATAAATAACAGTTGGCATTTTTGTACTGTCAGCTCCTCCGGACACATTTGTTGCTGCAGCCGCAAGTATCTTTTGCTGTATTGCAGGTGGTAAAGAGGAAGCTGGGACAGACTTCACTTCTGCATCAGCTGGTATCTGGAGGTGGTGGCCAGAGGGCAGTTCTGGAGACTTGACAGCAACTGGAAGACTTGTTGTGTTTACCAACATGTACGCAGTGTTACTCTGGTTAGATGAACTTGTAACAGCAATGTTCTGCAAAGACAGTCTATCAACTGAAACACAACTGCTCTGGATGTTGGCAGCTGATTTTGGAATCAGGCTTTCTTTTTCAGAACCTGCCTTAACACTTTCCTGTTTGTCTAATGTTGTTGTAAGAATAATCTTTCCAGGATTAGGAGACTGAAAAACAGGTATCGTAACAGATGAAGGTGCAGTAGTATTGGCAAGCTGTGTCTTAAAAGTAAGATGGACTGGAGTAGAAATACTCCCTTTAGAATTATTTGGCATGGCTGAAGACTGAACTATTGGCACAAAGCTCCCAGAAGATTTAGAAATCGGAAGTAATTTCAGAAGGTTTTTTCCATCTGGTCCCGTCGTCTGAACTACTCGGTACACACAGCCTGCAATGCTTAACAAAACAAAGAAAAGAAAAAAGAAAAAGAAAAACGAAAGATAGCATAAGTGAACACAGCATAGATATTTTAATTAATGTGCATCAGTGAATTGTATACCCAGCACTGCTACGCCTTAGAAGTGGATTAACTACTGAAAAATGCCAGATCTAATCTTTAGGAACTTCACTGGCAAAAACCATACTGATCTACTTAGTGTACATTTTGGGTTCACATTTCAGAATACCACAGACTATCTGAAAATAATGTCAAACTTTTATACCACAGAGTAGCAAGAAATGGCATCCTTTTCAGATAAAAATAAGTTAAAAGACCCAAGAAAACACCTTACATTATCCTCCTCTTCTATTTACAGGGCCTTTCATTCTGAAAAAGAAAAACATTATCTCCTGATTTTACAGAAAGCCCATATTTTTTGCTTTCCCATCTCCCTGTTACTATTAATATCCCTACTTAGTGCTACGAAGTATGAATTTCAGGAAAGCTTCAGGAAAATGCAAGCAGATTAGTCACATGAAAAGATGGAAGCAGAAATTACTTCAGACATATACATACAAAAAAGAAATCAAGATGCAGAATACATTCAGTTTGTGGAACAGGATGACCACCTCTCATGCCTACATCTCACCTCCGTGCTCATTCTTTAAGCAGATATAGGCTACAAAGGCGGTCATCTTCAAAGAGATGGGGAAAAAAACACAACCTCAAATCCTGTCAAGAATATATAGATTTATGCGAACAGAAGTCTAAGTCTAGGAAAGAAAAGGCTTCAAGAATGAGGAGGAATACGTGGAAACAGCACCAGTGAAATCTGAAGAGTAAATACAGACTTTTTTTCAGATGAAGATAGGAACTCAAACCAGCAAAGAAACAGATAGAACCATGTCAAATAACAAGTTAGTCGTGACTGCTTCAAATGCCAGGATTTTTCAAGTCCATTGCAAGACAGAGAATCTTTCCCACTTCAAGTGAGGTTGCCCATGTGCAGGCATCTTCCTCAAAGAACTCTTGGACTCTCAGAAGAACAATCTAATGCCCAAAGCACTGCAGAAACAACATGGCGTGCTGAGACAGGTTAGATCAAATCCCTCACTAGTAAAGAAGAGACCAAGTGAACTGGAAGTAGGTTTCATGGTCTTCACATCAGATCCAGAATGATTAAAAGGCAAGGCTGCCACCTCCGCTTTCAGTCACCAAGAGCATTCTAGCTCCGTCCCATTGGCTTTCTACATCAAAAAATGCATTGAGTACACGGACATGAGAGTATTTCCCAGTCCAGATGACATCAGTATTGTGTTCTGTTTACTGCCAAGTAGTTTTGAAACACTGGCATTTTTCTGGCAGGGAAGTGTCACAGTTTGGACTTCCAACTCAGCTTGAAAGAGAGTGACTAGGAGGTATCATTCACGTGTTCCACCGTTGTATCTGCTCAAGAAGTCAGTCAAGACATTGCCTTTTCCCATCAAGTGACAAGTCACAAGGATGCTCTTCACTCCCAGAGTTGGACAGCTCCTGCTACAGTCTGAGGGGTCACATTCCCCTTGGCGGTCAACATAAATAGCCACGTTGTCTGTCTAAAACATAAAGGCTTTTCCTCACTGTAACCTTAGAATTAACTCCCACATCCAATATTTTGGTACAATGCCTCATTTCTAGGCATACTGTAGGAAAAAGCAGACATTTACGTGACTTATCAATGCAGTGGGAAGGAAATTTTGCAATACTTCTGTTTTCAAAAAAACGTAATGAAAATGAAAACATGAGCAATATACCACACAGTTCCTAGCGGAAGCTGCCATCAGAGGTTTTAGTAGTAAAATGGAGTTGGATGTTTTGGAATCAGAAATGACAGTTGAGAAGGACTAGCACTGAAGGGTAATCATCCTACAGAAATTTTTTTGCTTAAACAAAGAGCAATTAAAAATATTTGTATGTTTGAACTTAATTAAAGCAGAAAAGACTCACTTTTGGAGCCACTTTAAACCTCCCAGCGCTGCTGATAATGCAGAATTAGGAAGACCAGCCCTGTGCTCCCTGACAGCACCTGTCTCTGTTGCATGCTTTCAGTCTCTCAACACTTCTTTAATAATCCCATGACCATCTCTTCTATACACAAGAATTAATATTCTGAAGGCAAATTCAGAAGGAAATTTTCAGCGAGTTCCACAGCCACGGAACTGCTGAACCACTACAGCTTTTACAGAGCAAACGGGCACTTACCTCCACTCAAACTAACTACCACTGCAAATAGGCATCAAAGGGCAGAAGAAACCTCCAAAGAGGCACGCTCCTCCACCTGTCAAAGCAAGGGGACACCGCTAACTTTTGGGCAAGAGGAGAGGAAGCAGATCAGAGAGAGCGAGCAAGCAAGAAAAACCGAGAAAGATGAGAGAGAAGATGCATTTGCATGAATATTTTCTTCAGCAGCAATGCTGGTTTCCAGCGCTCACCTCCACTCTTCTCACTACTACCTCAAGTCGCTGTTCATCTCCCTTTCAATGGGCTTAAAAAAACGGTTTTGACACTGTGCTACAAACGGGATCTTTTAAGTAAGCTGAGGAAGAAAACTCCTTTTAAAAAAATCCAGTTTGCCTGAACTGCAGATCATTCTGCTTTTCATGATTACAGAAGACAACAGCAGCATTTTATCTTCACACTCTACGCAAAAAGAACAAGAAACCCCAAAATTACAGTTTTCTGGAAAATAACATTCTTTTACTTGAAACAAGTAGCAGGTACTTACAGGAGTGCAGAATTACAAAAAGCTAAAAGATAGGCAAGAAAGAAGGAAAGGAAATGTTCAGGTGAGATTGAGAAGTTGTATTCATACATATTTACTCAAACATCTACGAAAGAGGAAAGATGTCATTGTCAAAGTTTATAGATGCTTTTGCTCTTTCAGATACAAGTTGAAAACGCTTCACTGTATATAACTCACATCACTAAAGACCTTTCCAGGTGAGAGAAATACCAAGGACTGATGTTTCGTGTTACCAAAATAAAATAAAGCATTTTCAGCTTTTTCGTACATTATTGAGTGACGAAGAGGAGAACCAGAAGCTATTTTAATTCACTCTGCAGGCCGTTGCTTCTTGAAGAATATGTTTTAAGAATTCCTTAAGCAAAGTGAAAAAATCTTTCCATCAGTATCCCCCTCTTAAGAGGGTCAGAATAATTTAGTTTAAGCACAGGTTTATTTCTTTTCCTAACAAAAAATAAAATAAAATAAAATAGGAATTCTGTAAATCACACCAAGTTGTGCTTGGGGATTCTTCCCATGATTACTGACATAGAGTTTTCTTTCTCCTCTTCATCCTCCCTCACTTGCCTACTCCACAAATATAAACCTCCTCAAATCTCATATATTAACATTTGGAAATACTTCTTTTCTTATGACACTTTAGCATGGCCCAAGGCCTGAACAGAACTTGAGGACAATAAGCTTGTGGAAGAAAAAAAAAAGTGGTGGACTGGTAGAAATCTTATCTAATATCACCATAGAAACTTCCAAATTCAGGTAGGCAGCTTTCTTTAAAAAAAAATTAAAATTCTGTGACATTCACAGAGGGAGTGGTCAGCTAGATGACACTTTTCTTCACCAAAAAAAGGTTGTTATTTCTTCAGGTGAGTAGTCTGCATGGCGATATCAAAAGCTTCCTACTCAACAGCGGAAGTGGCATTAAGCAAGCTATGAGAGCAGAGATAACAGAAAGAAACAGGAAGACGGATTCATTTACTTATCTCATCAAGCTAGAAAAATAAAAAGAATACTGAATAGCCTACGCTTCCCTCAATTGAAACAGAATTCCTTTTTTCTTCACTTATATGATCAGATGCACCAATTTTATTGTCTAAAGTTCTCGCCCCATATTGTTTATTACTAAGCAGCAGGCTCAAACAGCAAAATACTGAGTATTTAAAAATTCATCCTCTGTCCCTGATTTTTGCATTAGGAAAAATATCCACAGAATATTTTCAGTAAATAAAACCATTTGCCAAACCCATTCCAACCACCAGGGCATCCCAACACATTACTGCAACAGAAATTATGATCATGCCATGTAAAAAATATTTCAATGGAAATAAAAAAAGACAGAAAAACTTGTTCAAACTTCAATTATACTTCAAAGTCATCTGAAGAAACATTCCCTTTCAGCAGAAACAAGCTACATTTTAGTCTGCCTTTACTCCCAGCTATTACCTTAGACACAACTTTCATCTTCTATGAATATGAATAAATCAAACAGGGACTACGAGCCACTACAAACTTCAGAGAACTGACTTCATTTATTTTAATGGGTTGCGCTGAATCCAGGAAACGGCAAAATAACATTTATTATAAATTAGAAGCATACACCTAGGAACAAAGGAAAATTAATTGATTGCAGTCTATGTTTATTTTATATAGCCGTATCCCATCCATGTATTAGCTGAATATTGTAACAAAATATTGTTTGTTATTTTTACCCAAATGAAATCTGGAAATTTATGTTGCATTTGCATAGGAATCCTGTCCAGAATTTAGGTCCAAGCCATTCCTAACAGCTTGGGGTTTTATCGTAATCCAGAAGCTTTCAACAATGACAGAAAACACAATTTCTGTTTGACAATAATTTTGTATGGAAACACTTTCACCCATTGTGGAAAATTCCTTGGAGTATAGATAACTATTCTAGAATACGCTAACTGCTGGGAAACAGTCCTGGCAGTTCTATTAAAAACCACAGCTCTACCCATCAATGACCAGGTCCTCCTCCGGCAGCAAAACCTTTGGCATTATTGCAGAGAACATCAACAGCGCCAAAGCTACAGCCCACGGCCACGGTAACCCCCCGGCTCTAACGAGCTAACACAAAACTCTGCACCGACTACACGCAGCAATTAGAGAACTCCCGAGAGACGAGCAAAATACATCGGGAGCCAAACCACGACTCCAGCAGTCGGCCCCAGCTGAGCTCCAGCCAATTTAACGCAGGAAGGTAAACATGGAGTCTTAGGCAGCCTAGGAAATTTCCTTGGCATGATTAGAGCTGGTATCATCCGCCTCACACCGGGTCTACAGTTGCACGTTTACGTTGTAGCTGAATTAACAGGTTGGCGTCGAGCTGTTCTACCGCTGTAAGAGGTTGAATCCCCGTATCCCACATCCCGCTCCCGTTTCCCAGCTGCCTCCAGCACGAGCCGAACCGAACCGCGACTCCACCGGCCTCGCGCAAACACCAACTCCGGCGGGTGACGTCGAGCCGGGCGAGCGCACCGCGTGCCGGGGCGGAGGCGCGGAGAGCCCGGAGGGAGGGAGGGACACCGGCGCACTGACACATCCTCCGCCCACTTCCCCCGGAAAGGGGGGACGCTCCCACAACCAACGCCCCAACACCGGCGACGGCCCGCCCCGGGAAGCGGGAGGGAGGGGGGGGATGGCGGAACCGCGGCCCCTCCCGCTCTGCCGATTCGCACCCCGCTGGGCCCCGCCGAGGGCGGGAGGGACCGTACCTGGCGGGTCTCTCCCTGCTCGGCCGTACCGGGGAGCTCCCGAGCTGTCCGGGAGAACAGCGGTACCGGGATGGCGGCGGAGGGCGCCGCTCGCCTACCTCAGCCCGACGCCGGGAGGGGGCGAGCGCCGGGCCGGCCCTCGCCGCTCCGCACCGCACCGCGCCGCCCGCGGCCCGGTACTCACAACTGCGTGGCGCTGCCCGACCGCTCCTCTCGGCTCTGCGGGACCCCCAGCGGGCGGCTGGACATGGCGNGGAAGTGAGGCGCGCCCCGCCCCGCCCTTATCCGGCCCGCCGCGCCGCGCCGGCCAATCGGCCGCCACTTCCGGCCCGCCTACTTCCGGGAGAGGGAGGAAGTTGGAACTGGGCGCCGCCGGGCGGCCGCAAATGGCGCAGCGAGTGGCGGCGGCGCTTCCGGCGGGCGCCGGAAGTAGTTGGCGGCGGTGAAGGTGTACTTCCTGCTTGGCCGTTTTTGAGGCTGGAAATGGCCGGTTTGGTCACCAGCGATGGCCCCGATGCGGGGAGGGGGCAGCCCCGGGCCCGGCCTCCCCTCAGCGTCACCCTGGGGATGGAGAGGGCTGACCCACCACGCCAGGCCGGGGACAGCCCCTGCACCGGGGCCCAGCCCAGGCAGGAGGCGAGGCTGTGCCAGGCCCTCCCCACAAGGGACTCCATGCTCGTCCCCACAGGGACCCCAGCCAGCACACCCATCCTCACACATTCGGCCAAGGCGCTGGCTGTCACCCCCACGGGACCCATCCTCAGTCCATGTCACCGTCCTCGGAAACCCGCACTGCAGATGTGTGCTGTCCACGTTGGTGTCACCCCCAGCGTGACTCTTCTGACCAAAACCAGTGAGGGTGACCATCGCCATTGTCTGCTGCCAAGTCACACAAAGTCAGAATCATGGAATGGCTGAGGTGGGACGGGACAACTAGAGGTCATCTGGTCCACCCGCCCTGCTCAACCAGGGCCAGCCAGAGCCAGTACCCAGGAACTCTGTCCAGACATTTTTTTTAATATCTCTTAAGGTCAGAGGCTCCACAGCCTCCCTGGGCAACTTGTGCCAGTGCTCCGTCACCCTCACAGTGAAAAACTGTTTCCTAATGTTCATAGGGAACCTCCTGTGTTTCAGCCTGTGCCCGTTGCCTCTTGTCCTGGCACTGGGCACCGCTGACGAGAACCTGGCACTGTCCTCTTTGCACCCTCCCTCCAGGTGTTTGCATACCTTAATAAGATTCCCCTGAGCTTTCTCTTCTCCAGGCTAAACAGTCCCAGCTCTCTCAGTCTTTCCTCATGTCCTGGTTCAAGCAGCACAGGACTCATTTCTGTTCTAATGCTTGGGAAAACTGCACTTTTAGAAGACTCTAGTGTCTGAATTTGTGAAAATATTTACTTTCTAGCCAGCTATGGCATGTGGGTTTCAAAGTCTCTGTGTTTTTGAGCTCACCAGGTGCAGGGATGAGGAGGAGCGAGTCCCGGGCACTTGACCCAAGCTGCCCAACGGGGTTATTTCATACCATGAATGGCACATTCAATATAAATTAGAAAGTTTGCTGCTAAGTGCTCTCTCTCCCTTGATGGCTGTGACCCTGAGAACTTCTTGCCCCGGTGCCAGAGCCCTGAGCCCTTCCCTTCCTCCCAAAGCCACAGCACTCGCAGTGTCCAACATTTACTGTCCCCTGCTGGGAGTGCACAGCAGATAGAATGGGCTGAGCATAATCCTTGTATCCTTTATATTGGTATCGGGATCAATATTAGTTCTTTAGTGTTATTAATGTTAATTATCTGTTGGAGAATGGCTCAGAGATAAAGGCCATGGTCCGGAATCTACTGCTGATTACTCTACTACCAGCAGAGCCCATTCTGAAGGCCTTAGCCCACAGTGAAACTGCTGAGTATCAGCAGAACTGCCAAGGGCACAGTGACCTTGGCCAAGTCTCATAAACAACTTTGAAGAAATAAGAGCTGTGAGAAAG
>VUYV01000480.1:134938-151366 GCA_008711295.1 Anarhynchus alexandrinus | reverse complement strand
ATCACTCTGAGAAAGTGAACATTGTCAGCACAATATGCAGTTCATTTCAGTAGTTAGAAGAGGCCCAGCTAAGAAGCGAAGTTACTGAACAAAATTGGTTCTGTTTTACCTCAAACCAGGACATTGCCGAAGATGGATTGAATGAAGATGCCAAACAGGATTGAACATAAGCTCTCATGCTGTAGGCACAAATGCTGTTACTGTCTCACCATCTATATTGAGCTGGGCTCCAGCACATTTTCTGAAGTGTCACAGTCCGTTTGGATCTCTCACATTTACAGGATTACGTACTCTGTTATTTAAACTTTATTTCATGAGCTCATTAAGAAATACAACAAACAAACGTGACAAACAGGGCTCAATCCTCTTCGCCCAGGCTATCACCCAAATTCACTTATTCACTACTTGAGTCATAAAATTTCGTAACTTATAACCCATAAGTCTTAATTCATGCATTTATGAGCAAAACTTATGAGTTCATCTTTCCTCCTCTATCATGGTGTGGGTGTCCCCTGCATCACACTGGGAAGCGTGAAAGCCTCGGCAGTCCAGCTTGTGTTGGATCCATTTCAAAAGCCGCTGTTTTATACCTTCCACCTTGGAGGTTTGGTCTATACCATTTCCATAAGTTAGCAGATTCTTATGAAACTGCCCAACAAAAGATGATGGCTGCTGGAGACGGCAATTTGCAGGTGATAATGGCTGCATCATGGCCCTTTAGCTCTTTCTGGCCACCCATCCTGTCTACATGGCACTCTTGCTTTGACCTAAGAGCGCTGCTTCCAGCATACAGCAGGCATAGCATGAGCTGCCTTAGCCAAAATCTGAGCAGGAGTTGAGTGAACAGTCACATGAAGGCACAACGGAGCTGCCCAGGCTCCAGTGTATTTCCCCCGGATTCCTTTGGCACAGGAAGATCATCAAAATTGCTGCCCCCAGGACAGCACCCAGGTAGGCTCTCATGCAGCTCATCTGGGCACTTCAGACAAAGTGGTGGCAGCAAAGCTTTCAAAGTTGTAGCAGCTCCATGGCACTTACGCATCCTGCCATGGGTGGCACTGTGCACAGGATACTGTGGCTGTAGCGGCCCGGCTTCCCTCAGCCTTCTCACATGCTCCATCTGTTGTCTCCACCCAACTGACTGCCCGTGCTCTTTCCTCACCGGGAATCCATTTGCTGTGCATGGATCTCTTATTCCCAGTTACTGCTCTGGAAGCAACTCTGCTTGTTCCTCAGTGTTTACATCTCCTTGCTGCTAGCTCTGATACTCCTTAATTGCCTTAAACTAATATCTTCTAATTTGACTGAACCTCCTTCTTCCAAGCCATCTCAGTAAGAGGCATCCTCAGTTACTGCCCACTTAAATCCATTCTGCCTCTGCCATTGAATAGGCTCCACCTCTCCCTCCAGTGGTTCAGGGGAAGACTAGACAAGCTCTTTGACAGGACCTCTATTAGGCATCCCTGGGCAAACAAACTACAACATTCTCAGGAAATCCCCGACCTGCAAATCATTAAAATCTGGGAGAGCATCACAAAGGAGGAATTATGCATACTCATGGCAAACGTGACTTTCCAGTTTTCATTGGATCTCAGTGGCCCCCTCTTCTTGCTTTCCCCATGAAATCTCCATGTCACACCCAGAGTCTTTCCTTCTCCCTGCAATCCTTCCTTATTTACCACCCTCCTCGAAGTCCACAAGACACCAGTTGCTTTTCTCTACCTGTACTTTCTCTGCATCCCCTTCAGCTGACTTCTTCAGCCCACTACATCTCTGACCTCTGCTTACTCCAATTTTCTACCCTCCTTCTGCTCGTGAGTCTTCACACGTTCACTGACATCCATCCCCTACACTCACAACCTTCCTAGATGTTGTCTGCCTTTTCACCCCTGCTTCATTTTCTCCAACATGGGGCACCAGCTTATCTAATTAGCTCATCGAAACAAAATTCCACAGTGGATTAGCTCTCAGTCCTTCATCCACCCACCTATCACTTCACTCCTTTCCACCTCACCTTACTCACTGCACTTACTTTTCCCTCTCTCCTCCTTTTTTCTCTATCATCTATCTCCCCTTCAATTCCCTAGAGGGATAAATTACTCTATACGGCAAGTCCCTGCAAATCAATTCATACAGACTCCAAGATCTGCAGTGTCTGTTTTCATGGAAGGGAAAACTTCCACAACAATCTGTTAAAATTTTGCTTTTACCAACCGTAAATTGTCAAAGTGACATGAAACCTCAAGCACATCTTGGACTCCTCCCCATTTTATGGAGGAACAGCTCGATAAAGCTATTTTCTTTCATCTGTGTTGACAGCCTCATTCTCTCTCTTTGATGGGGACTTAGCTTGTATGGCTGGTATGAAAAAAACAGAAGTGACTCATCCGATGCCTCTCCAGATACCTGCAGTGTAGATGTCTGTATCTGCTAGTTGTCCTGTATTACCAGTCTAGAAAAATGGACTGTTTTCAAGTTTGTTGATCTATTTTAGATGCCCACTTTAAGATTAACTCAGTCCGAGTTAATGTTAATGGTCATTAGAGTTAATGGTCAGCAGAAGCCTTGGCTGAGACAGGGGCTGACCTCTAATTTAGGACCTCAGAGCTAGGCTTTTGCATTTAGTGAGATTTTAAGAAAACCTTTGGGTATGGACTAAAGCTCTCAGTGGCATGAAATACAACCTGCTTCACGTCAACCCAAATCCCATCTCCCCAATGCTTCAGCTGCTTCGCCGGCTCCCAGCCAAAAAGCTAACAATCACTAGTGATGCCAAACAGGGTACTTGGTATCATATTATCAGTGAAGATTTTAAAAGGTTACTTGAGACGTTCTTGTTACTGATTTTGAAGTTCTTCTTTGGGAACAGACAGAAAGACCCTCTTGTATTCTGTCCTCTCTTTCACTCTGTGACCATAATCTCCCATTAATTCCTNAAGTTCTTCTTTGGGAACAGACAGAAAGACCCTCTTGTATTCTGTCCTCTCTCTTTCGCTCTGTGACCATAATCTCCCATTAATTCCCTCCACCCCAAGCAATGGAATAAGTCAAAACTGTCCAGATTTGTAAATCAGAAGACAAAGTTTCCCCTGGCACTACTGAACGCATCCAGATTGTGGTAGCAGGAGGTCTGCAGGGGTGGAAGACCTGACACAGGAGCAGGTAGATGTTTCCTGAAGGAACCACAGTCCATGGATGACCCACTCTGGAGCAGAAGAGAAGTGTGAGGAGGAAGAGAGTGGCAGAGAAGAGCTGTTTGGACCGACCACAACCCCCATTCCCCATCACCCCTGCACTGCTCAGGGCAGAGGAGTTGGGGATGAAGAAGTGAGGTTGAGCCTGGGGAAAAAAGGTGGGTGAGGGGAAGGTGGTGGTTTAATTCTTGCCTTTGTTTTTCACCATCCAAATCTATTTTAATTTGCAATAAACTAAATTGACTTTCCCGAGGTCAAGTGTTTTGCCCATGATGGTAATTGCCAAGTGATCTCCCTGTCTTTAGCTCAACAAATGAGCTTTTTCATCTTCTTTTCTCCCCCTGTGCTGCTGAGGAGGGGGAGTGAGAGAGCAGCTCGGTGGG
The DNA here is from genome assembly GCA_008711295.1 of Anarhynchus alexandrinus. Lineage (NCBI taxonomy): Eukaryota > Metazoa > Chordata > Aves > Charadriiformes > Charadriidae > Anarhynchus > Anarhynchus alexandrinus. The sequence goes on along the minus strand of VUYV01000480.1, from coordinate 147,789 downwards.
CAACTGGCAGCCAGCCATGGTCAACCCACCACAATCATATTTGTGAGGGCTTGTCTGGAGCACTGCATCCTCTTTTGTGTGGCTTCCCCACTCTACTGTACAAAAAAACCCATCAGCCAACTGGCAGGAGTCCAGTGGAGAGCCACAAAGATTGTCCAGGGCTGGAGCACCTGATATACGAGGGGAAACTGAGAAACCTGGGTTTGCGTAGCCTCAAGGAGAGAAGATAAGGGGGACCTAAGGGCTGTCTTCAGCTGCCTAAACTGAGGGTCAGTAGAGAAGACAGAGCCGGACTCTTCTTGGAGGAGCACAGTGAAAGGGCAGGAGGCACCAGGTGTAGCAAAGGAAATTGTGGCTGAATAGAAGAAAAATATTTCACTACACAGGTGGCTAAGCACCGGTGTGGGGGCCCAGAGAGGCTGTGGGATCTCTTTCCTAGGAAATATTCCAGACTGAACTCACTAAAGCTCTGAACAGCCTGGCCTACCTTTGATGTTGGCTCTGCTTTGAGAAAGGGTTGGACATTCAACTTAAACTATTTTATTATTTTGTTAGAATGACCCTGAGCAGCATCACTTCAGCTCAAGGCGGAAAGTTCCCTTCTCTGACCTACTGACACAAAGCAATACAAGCAACCTGCCAAGGGGTGGGAAAATGAAAGAATCACAGAATCATAGAATGGTTTGGGTTGGAAGGGACCTTGAAAATCAGCTCCTTCCGCCCCCCTGCCCTGGGCAGGGACACCTCCCACCAGACCAGGTTGCTCCAAGCCCCATCCAACCTGTCCTTGAACACCTCCAGGGATGGGGCAGCCACAGCTTCTCGGGGCAACCTGCGCCAGGGGCTCACCACCCACACAGGAAAGAATTTCTTCCTCATATCTCATCTAAATCTCCCCTCTTTCAGTTTAAAACTGTTTTCCCTTGTCCTATCACTCCATGCCCTTGTAAAAAGTCCCTCTCCAGCTTCCCTGCAGGCCCCTTTTAGGGACTGGAAGGCTGCTATAACATCTCCCCGGACCCTTCTCTTCTCCAGGCTGAACACCCCCAACTCTCTCAGCCTGTCCTCCCAGCAGAGGGGCTCCAGCCCTCGCAGCATCTCCAGGGCCTCCTGTGGCCCCGCTCCAACAGGTCCATGTCCTTCTGATGTTGGAGCCCCCGAGCTGGAGGCAGCACTGCAGGGGGGTCTCCCCAGAGCAGAGCGCAGCAGAGGGGCACAATCCCCCCCTCGCCCTGCTGGCCACGCTGCTGGGGATGCAGCCCGGGGTGCTGGTGGCTTTCTGGGCTGCCAGCGCACATTGCCGGCTCATGGGGAGCTTCTCACCCACCAACACACCCAAGTCCTTCCCCTCAGGACTGCTCTCCCTCCATTCTCCATCCTGCCTGGATTTGTGCTTGGGATTGCCCTGACCCACGTGCAGGACCTTGTACTTGGCCTGGTTGAAATTCATGAGGTTTGCACAGGCCCTCCTCTCCAGCCTGTCCAGGTCCCTCTGGATGGCATCCCCTCCCTCCAGTGTGTCGACCGCTCCACACAGCTTGGTGTCATCGGCAAACTTACTGAGGATGCACTTAATCCCACTGTCCATGTCACCAACAAAGATGTTAAACAGTGCCGGTCCCAGTACCAACCCCTGAGGAATGCCACCCATCACTGGTTGCCACTTGGACATCGAGTTGTTGACTGCAACTCTTTGACTGCGACCATCCAGCCAATTCCTTCTCTACTGAGTGCTCCATCCATCAATTCCAGGTCTCCAATTTAGAGACCAGGATGTCGTGTGGGACAGTGTCAAATGCTTTGCGCAAGTCCAGGTAGATGACATCAGTTGCTCTCCCCTTATCCACCAATGCTGTAACCTGTCATAGAAGGACACCAAATTTGTCAGGCATAATTTGCCCTTAGTGAAGCCATGTTGGCTGTCACCAATCACCTCATTTTCCATGTGCCTTAGCAGAGTTTTCAGGAGGATCTGCCCCATGATCCTGCCAGGCACAGAGGTGAGACTGACAGGCCTGTAGTTCCCTGGGTCTTCCTTTTTTCCCTTTTTAAAAATGGGTCTTAAGTTTCCCCATTTCCAGTCAGTGGGAATTTCCACAACTTCTCAAATGTGATGGATAGTGGCTTAGCAACTTCATCCTCCAGTTCCCTCAGGACCCCTGGATGCACCTCATCAGGTCCCATGGATTTGTGCACCTTCAGGTTCCTTAGATGGTCTCGAACCTGATCGTCTCATACAGTGGGTGTTTCTTCATTCTCCCAGTCCCTGCCTGTTGTGGTTTTGGCTGGGATGGAGATGACTTTCTTACTAGCAGCTGGCAGAGTGCTATGTTTTGGCTTTGGGATGGGAATACTGTTGATAGCGCACTAATGTTTTTGCTTATTGCTAAACATTCAAGGCTTTTTTTTCTCCTCATACCACCCCGCCAGTGAGTAGGTGCACAAGAAGCTGGGAGGAGACCCAGCTGGGACAGCTGACCCCAACTGAACAAAGGAACATTCTGTGCCATATGACGTCATGCTCAGTATGTAAACCTGGGGGAAGAAGGAAGGAGGGACGTTTGGAGTTCTGGTGTTTGTCTTCCCAAGTAACCGTTATGTGTGGTGGAGCCCTGCTTTCCTGGAGATGGTTGAACACCTGCCTGCCCATGGGAAGTAGGGAACAAATTCCTTGTTTTGCTGTGCTTGCTTGCATAGCTTTTGCTTTACTTATCGAACTGTCCTTATCTCAACCGATGAGTTTTCTCACTTTTCTGATTCTCTCCCCCATCCCACCGAGGTGGGAGTGAGCGAGCAGCTGTGTGGTCCTAGTTGCTTGCTGGGGTTAAACCATGACACTGCCTTTGCCTTCTGTGACTTGGGCAGTGTGGCTGGAGCACTTGCCAGTGAAGACTGAGGTAAAAAAGTCATTGAGTGCCTCAACCTTCTCCACATCCTGGGTAACCAGGGCTCCTATTTCCTTCCCAAGGGGGCCCGCATTTTCCCTCCTATCACTGATGTACCTACAGAAGGTTTTCATGTTGTCCTTGACGTCCCTGGCCAGATTTAAGTCTATCTGTGCTTTAGCTTTCCTAACCTGATCCTTGGCTGCTCGGACAATTTCTCTGTATTCCTCCCGGGCAACCTGCGCCAGGGGCTCACCACCCTCACAGGAGAGAATTTCAGCTTTCCTAACCTGATCCTTGGCTGCTCGGACAATTTCTCTGTATTCCTCCCGGGCAACCTGCGCCAGGGGCTCACCACCCTCACAGGAGAGAGAACCAGCTTTCTTGGGCCCCTCTTCCCTCCAGGGCTTTATCCCACCGTACCCTGCCAAGCAGATCCCCGAAGAGGCCAAAGTCTGCTCTCCTGAAGTCCAGGGCAGCGAGCTTGCTGTGCACCCTCCTCGCTGCCCTAAGGATCTTGAACTCCACCATCTCATGGTCACTGCAGCCAAAGCTGCCCTTGAGCTTCACATTGCCCACCAGCCCCTTCCTGATGGTGAGGACAAGGTCCAGCATGGCACCTCTCCTTGTTGGTTCCTCTATCACTTGGAGAAGGAAGTTATCATCAACATATTCCAGGAACCTCCTGGATTGCTTGTGCTCTGCTGTGTTGTCCCTCCAACAGACTTCGGGGTGGTTGAAGTCCCCCATGAGGACCAAGGCTTGTGAACGTGAGGCTGCTCCTCTGTCTATAGAGGGTCTCATCCACTTGGTCTTCCTGGTCAGGTGGCCTGTAGCAGCGCCCCACTAAAATGTGAAATAAACTTTGTGGTAGGTTTGGGGTTTTTTTTAATTATGAATCAACACTCCTGTCTTCCCTCCCTCTTGTCTGTGATAGCTCAGGGCACATTGCCACAGAGGTTTAGACCATCTTCTGATCTGTATGGCTCCTGACAGACCTGAGAAATCATAATCTTTAAAAATTATTATTTCTTTATAACATAAGACTGACTTTGGAACTTGAAGACCAAGACTTTCTGGAATAGCTCTGGCTGGGGAAGCCAGGCAGAAGCACCACAACTGGGCACAGTCTATCCACATCACCTCTCGAAGAAGGACCTACGCTGATCTAACCCCTGAGCTGCTTCAAGAGGTTGTCTGGAGAAAGACCTCGAGACCTGGTTGTTTCAGCCCAGAAGGGAGCCTGTATCATCTTTGCTGTATACTTCTTGACCAGAAACTCGTGAACGGGATTTGCGTGTACCATGGCTGATGCTTCTGAATCGCTTTCAATTTTTCTACGAGACCTATAATCTTTACTGAGCTCGTTTTCTCTAAAGCTCCAGAAGCCATGTCATTACAGCTGATTTTTCACTTCAAATGTTAATTTTGAGTCTTCCTGTTTTCTGAGGATGACCTGAGAATATAAACTATGGCTGTTAAAATTGTATAATTGAAATAAAAGCAAGAAATAACTTTTATGCTATTGGGGCATTTGCTTTTTTAAAATATTGATGATGTGTTTCATTCACTGCTCAGAGACAGTGAAATAACTACCACTTCAGGAGAGCAAAGAGGTGATCTAGACAGAATAAATTTTTGAGTTCCAATTTCATCAGCAATGCTATTCATTGGAGGCTGGAAGCCAGAAAACAAAAAAAACCAACCGTGGGTGAAATGGAAGAAGTTGTGTTGGACACAGATCTTTCCGGGGGCCAGCTTGTAAAATTTGAAGAGGAACTTGGTGTGTTTAGCAAAACAAGAATCAGTGCACAATTCTGCATTAATTTATAATTAATACAGGTGCTGTCCTGGGAATTCACCTAAGCCATAAAGTTGATTTTCTACCCTAATGAAAATAACCCCAGTAGATCCCAAATTCCCATCATCTGTTCAGGTTGAAATGGAAATCGCCCCACATCGGAATACGTTTAATAGGATGGCCATATTCTAACCCAAAGAAGGGGGAAAGCTGATGGCTCTTCCTGTCCTGCTGTGCCATACAAATAGCAGGACATCACCTGAAGCTACTTGCAGTGATGTCTACACGCCTGTATGTCCCCAAGCAAGAGTTTGGTGAACATCTCATTACCAATGAGTTCTCCGGAAGTCACCACTCTACCTGGTCAAATGCTTTTTCTCCTCCTTTCCCTCTCTTCCCACCTGGATATCCTAATGAATGAGGTTTGGCATCTGACTGAATCAGAAATAGTGCATCTGACCTGTTCAGATGTTATCCATTCCAGGGCAGCCAGGTAAAAGCTCTGTGGATAACTTTTTACTATTTCCCACCAGACAGGAACCATCAGGCCAATTCTTGGCAAGCCCTTGAGTTGGCAAAGTACTCCAGCCTCTGCTAACGCTGAAGTAGATCTTTGATTTTTTTCAATTTACAAGAATCATAGAATCACAGAATGGTTTGGGTTGGAAGAGACCTTGAAGATCATCTAGTTCCACCCTCCTGCCCTGGGCAGGGACACCTCCCACCAGCCCAGGTTGCTCCAAGCCCCGTCCAACCTGGCCTTGAACACCTCCAGGGATGGGGCAGCCACAGCTTCTCGGGGCAACCTGCGCCAGGGGCTCACCACCCTCACAGGAGAGAATTTCTTCCTCATATCTCATCCAAATCTCCCCTCTTCTAGTTTAAAACCGTCCCCCCTCATCCCATTGCTCCCCTCCCTGATCAAGAGTCCTATCACTCGTCCTATCACTACATGCCCTTGTAAAAAGTCCTCCCCAGCTCTCCTGTAGCCCCTTTAGGGACTGGAAGCTAGACTAAAATATCTCTAAGGTTTTTGCATAGACATAAATTTTTCCTCATGTTAAATTCAGGCATGTTGAGTGAGGTATAACTCAGCTTCCACTAAATTGCAAAACGGACCCGCATACTTCCCATGAACATCAGCTTTGATGCAGTCTTTGGGGGACACCAGTTCAACTGACTGCCTCCTTTTCCTGCCTGTTCTTACAGCGTCATTTGCTTCTGACTTTGAGTTCACCACGTGTCTAATGAAAGCAGATACTTGTGTGCAGAGCTGACGAGCTGTTTGTTTATCAAATGCTGGTCCATTCTTCTCTTCAAGAACATTATTTGACTTGTTCATCTGACACTTCAGTTGGAATAGAAGCCAGACAGATGCAACCTCTGCCAGTTGATATGGATATTGTCAACACTGGCTCTTGTCAAATTTGATGCCACTGAGATATCACAAGATGGAAAATTTACCTACTAACATAACCAGTGCCCTAAAACAGCTGGAGTCTCGTAACACTTGTGACAGCATTAAATGATGCTGAATTAGTTTACCATGTGCTCCTTATTCAGTCCATACTACACCTACCTGGACTTGTGCAAAGTTTGACACTGTCCCGCACGACATCCTGGTCTCTAAATTGGAGAGACGTGGACTTGACTGATGGACCATGCGGTGGATAATGAACTGGCTGGATGGTTGCACTCAAGAGTTGCAGTCAACGGCTCGATGTCCAAGTGGCGACCAGTGACCAGTGATGTTCCTCAGTGGGTCGGTACTGGGACCAGCACTGTTTAACATCTTTGTTGGCGACACGGACAGTGGAATGGAATGCACCCTCAGTAAGTTTGCCGATGACACCAAGCTGTGTAGAGTGGTCAACACTCTGGAGGGGAGGGATGCCATCCAAAGGGACCTGGACAGGCTGGAGAGGAGGGCCTGTGCCAACCTCATGAAGTTCAAGCAGGCCAAGTGCAAGGTCCTGCTCGTGGGCCAGGACAATCCTGTGCACAGATCCAGGCTGGGTGGAGAATAGATGGAGAACAGCCCTGAGGAGAAGGACCTGGGGGTTGTCCTGGTTTGAGCAACATAGGAATCATTTTTCTTCTAATACTTGGGAAAACTGCACTTTGAGAAGACTCTAGTGTCTGCATTTGTGAAAATATTTACTTTATAGCCACCTAGGTGTGCAGGTTTCAAGGTCTCCATGTTTTTGAGCTAACCAGTGGTTATCGTGTTTTTTTAAAACAGGTAAACGGCTCATTAAAAACTCAAGTTTAGAAGTATAGAAAGTTTCATGATCAAAGAAAAATAGCTGAGTAAGAAAGAAGAGAGGGGTAAGCTACAATTTTGACAGGACAATTCTGAGCACAAGCGGATAAATCTTGCCCAAAAGCAGGTTTTTCTACCTTAGACACTCCATCGCCTCCCACCAGTGTTTACCACACATAGGAGGGTAATTATAGTTTCTACTAATTAACCCAGTAAAATATTCAAGAATTAAACTACATAGAATTCTAAGTCTCATTTATAAAAGTGATATATGACTTACCAGTGTCCTATAACCAAAGTCATTAGGATACCAATTTCTATGTTCTTGGAGTCCAGATCTGGCAAAGGATTTGGATTTAACTCAGACACCACCATTTTTAGATATAAAAACTCAGAAGTTTCTATATCAAAGTTTAATCCTCAGAACTTCTCCCATCAGCAGAAGCTGGAGAAATCGTCGCTTAGTCCTCTGAGAAAACCCAACCAGTCTAGAAACCGGCTACTTCTCCCCTGAACATCCATCCAAACCAAGAGAGTGTTGGCTGGGGAAGAGGCAGGTTGTTTTTCACGCTCCTCAGCCTGTGAAGGGTCAAACGGAGAGCACACTGAGGAGCTCAGCCCTTAACTCGCAGCCAGGCTTGGCTGAAGCAGTGCCCCGGGGCATGCTGTGACGCTAAAGCATGTTGGGCTTGCAGTGGATACGTTGGATAAGTTTCTTCCAAAAAGCATCATCCAAAGCACAGACGGGTGACTCCAAGTTCAGGGTCAGCTCCAGGCTTGTGTCAAACATCTCCCTGATGGTTCTTTGCTGCACAGTCCCCCGCCAGCTAGGAGTGTGTGCACCGACTGCTTTGCTGAAGTGAAGGTGATGGAACGCAAACGCTTCAGCCCTGAAAATGTGAAACCATCAGGGTCAGTCGCAGCAGCGCTTCCCAGGTAGGGTTTGCTCTAGCAGATGCTGTGCCTTGCTGTCCTGGTGTGAGCAGCACAGGACTAATTTCTCCTCTAATGCTTGGGAAAACTGCACTTTTACAAGACTCTCTAGTATCTGAATTTGTGAAAATATTTACTTTATAGCCACCTAGCTGTGTGGGTTTCAAGGTCTCCATGTTTTTGAGCTCGCCAGGTGCAGGGATGAGGAGGAGCGGGACCCGGGCACTTGACCCAAGCTGGCCAACAGGGTTATTTCGTACCATGAACGGCACATTCCATAGAAATTAGAAAGTTTGCTGTGAAGTTCTCTCTCTCTTGATGGCTGCCATCCTGAGAACTCCTTGCCCCGGTGCCGGAGCCCTGAGCCCTTCCCTTCCTCCCAAAGCCTCAGCACTCACAGTGTCCAACATTTGCTGTCCCCTGCTGGGAGTGCACAGCTTCTATGGATAGAATGGGCTGAGTATAATCCTTGTGTATTTTATATTCCATGAGGATGATCCGAGGGCTGGAGCACCTCTCCTATGAGGAGAGGTTGAAAGAGTGAAGCTGTTCAGCCTGGAGAAGAGAAAGCTCCGGGGAGACCTTATTGCCCCTCCCAGTACCTAATGGGGCTACAGGAGAACTGGGGAAGGATTTTTTACAAGGGCATGTAGTGATAGGACGAGGGGGAATGGCTTCAAACTGGAAGAGGGCAGGTTTAGACTAGATATCAGGAGGAAATTCTTCCCTGTGAGGGTGGTGAGCCCCTGGCGCAGGTTGCACCGAGAAGCTGTGGCTGCCCCATCCCTGGAGGTGTTCAAGGCCAGGTTGGACGGGGCCTTGGGCAACCTGGTCTGGTGGGAGGTGACCCTGCCCAGGGCAGGGGGTTGGAACTCAGTGATCTTCAAGGTCCCTTCCAACCTAAACCATTCTATGATATTGGTATCAGGATCAATATTGGTTCTTTAGTGTTATTAATGTTAATTATCTAGTCTTATTCCATTAAATCTGTTTATATTTCAACCCCTGGGTTTCCTTGTTTTTTTCCAATTCCCCTTTCCGGGTGGGGAGGGGTCACTGGGTAAGACAATAATTGTCTAAACGACAATAAATTGTTGTGGGTTTCTCAAACCATAACACTTGGAGACGACCTTACTGAGGTGAGGTGTGGAACTGCCCTCTGCTGTCACTGCTGGCAAAGACCCACCCATCACCCTCCAGGAACGAGTCCTCCAGGATAAGGTTATGGAGTAGCTCCTGTCTCCAGCCAGTGATTTCAGCCCTTCAAGCCAACCAGTGAAGCTGGTTGAACCAGTGAATGATATTAGCAGTGAAGGTTTCTTCAACAGCGAGGGAGGAAGCTGTGTTACCAAAACCCCTTGTGTCCAAAGGCTAAAGCAGCTCTGAAAACTCTGCATCTGGTTGGGAAAGGTCCCCACTGACACAGAAGTCACCGCAGGCAATCAGATGACCTAATTTGGTCGCCTACCTATGGCATGATTCACCGCGGCATCGGCTGTGACACAAACCAAAGGAAATGAGATCAGAAAAGACACCCAGAGCCCTATCTCACCACCCCCAAAATGTAAATTTAAAAAGATAAGCCTCCTAAAGAAGGAAGAATGTGGAAAAATATCAGCTGGCCATACAGAGCAGCCTTCTGTGTGTTGGAGAGGAGTGAAGGAGCCAAGGGAGGGGCAGGAGCAGCAAAAAAAAATAAAATCAGGCAAGATCAGTCATCATCAGGCCCCTCTCTGCTGTAGCAAATGCATTTAAGGTGAGCCAAATTCAGATATTGCCACTGCCAAGCTGTGCCTCATGCCAGGCACGCACAGCAAAGGTGCCATCGCTTATCTCCATGGCCCAGAACTCGGGGATCTGCATCAGCAGAAAGCTGGGTGCATGTTGTTGGCTCAAAACCTGACCAATTCCACTGCGAAATACTGTTGCTTTCAAGATCCAGTTCCCCACAGCAGTGAAAAAGATGGAAAGAAATATTCTCTTTCGGTAATTCATTTTTACTGTGCAAGTCTCTTTGCCATGAGGTCATAAACTGGGTCCTTCTGCTTCACAGGAACTTCTCCATGGCTACTTTGTCAGCCAGAAGCAATCTTCAATTGTCCTTGCCGTTTCCTGCTCAAACAGCGCTCCTACTCAGGTCCTTAGCAGACACAAGCCCTGTCCCTTCCAACCAAAGACCAAACCATATGGCTGCTCTGTAATAAAAGGTGTCCTAAAGAGGCCTTGATTCTCCTGGCTCCTTTGGTGGGTGACCAGGACCACCTGCGTGGGTGGAAGTCTCTCCTCCCAGGGTAGATGCCACTCTGGCTGCGTGCACATTCATGACCATTGAGCGTCCAAAGCCATCTCCTGCACCACAATGTTAGAGGTGATGCTGAACAGCAAAAGACATTCAATGGTCCTGTCTTCTGCTCTACTGGGCTGTTCCCAGGATGCACAATGCAGCTCGGGTGACACAAAGCACTCCAAGGTAGAGATGTTTTAGGTAGCCAAAGACCGGCCCATTTGGGACCTGAAGGTAATGACTATGCCTTAAAACATGAGGCGAGAACCAGCTCTGCATTCCTGTGGCCACCTGCGCTGGGCTACAGCACCGCAGAGACGGATGCAATAAATGCCTTTAAGCAGGAAGGAAACCAATTAAAAAGCTGATGGACGCCAGGAGGCTTCAGGGCAGCGGTCATCTTCCCCGAACAAGCACTGCATCGGCCCTCTCCCCCTCGTCAAAGGTTCAGTAACAGCCTTTCCTTCTAGTCATCCTTGCAAATCATGAGGTTTGCTGAAAAGCTAAAATGTGGAGTACCATCAGCCCCTCCAGGAGCTCCACGCGGGCTTGGGGCAGCAGGAGGGTACAACCAGCCGCTCGGATCGGTCTGACAGCCCTTGCGGTGTTTGTACTTACCACGGAAGCAGAAGGCAGTGCCGCTCTGCCGCCACTGTGCGCTTCCCTGACAGGTCCTGCAGGTCACCAGCAGCGTTGGAAGACGCTGCCAGGAGCAGTGTTTGGCCTCCTCCTGGTGCACATGGGTCCTGCGCTACTTCTGTGCCGGGTCCACGGCTGCTTTCAAAGCGAAGGAGTTTGGGAGCGCTAGATTGCTGCTGGAGTTGTCTTGCAGCCAGGTGTGCACAGAGGACCGATGGATGCCAATTGTGATAATAGATTATTCTACAGACCTTATGTTTTTCACGTCAGAAATCACTTTTATCTCTTTTAACAACAAAAATAGTACCTACAGTGATTAAAAACCCACTCCACTCCCCTCACCCCCACCAAAACCCCAACCATAACAAAGATAATTGATGGATCCAGCTTGGTGAACTTCACAACGAGACATTTTTACATGTGGTACACAACAGACATAATATCTAGGCTACAGTTCTAGAGGAGATCACCAAGAAGCAGAATTATGGTGAATGAAGTTGTACACCAGCCCTAATTCAGTGAGACATTTTGCAACGTTGCCCTTAAGATGCACAAAAAGTCCCAATTAAGTCATAAGAACTGCACACAACCTTACAACGGGCTGCATTCTGCTCTACCTCCCCAAACTGGGGACCGCAAGCACAACCTGTGAGCTTTAAAACCGTACCTGAAAATCCCTAAACCTCCGTCTCTACAAGACAGGCAAATAATGCTTTTAACACTAATGTGAACACATTAATGTGCATAAATTCTTCAACTGACATTTATCCGGCACGGTGGAAACACCAGTATTTATCACTAAAACTATTTATACGGACGCGTGAACAGCAAGTGGATTTGAACAATCCTAAAGCATCACGTCCTGTCAAAACCAGTCACCTCTTGAATTCACCTAACAGCTGCAACAAAGGGCCATGAGCCGCTCACAGACAATTTCATTCCAAATAACCACACTAACGAACACATTCAAGATGCGACCCTTCTCTCGGAGGTCAGTTCGCAAACACGAGGCACCACCTGCAGGGCAAAGTGCTGAGTGCGGTTTCTCCACTTCAGCTGGCCTCTGGCTCTCCCCTCTTGCCCTTTTTTGGTTCCCGAGGGCTCATCCCTGACGGGACCTCCTTTTGTTCTGTCATCCTGGCCACTTTTCCTTGCGATACGTTTTCTTCAGAGTGGTGACGCTTTACCTTCATTTCCATTGGGTCATCTGTATCATCTACGGCAAGAAGGAAAGAATTAAAGTTTTCAAGACCTTCTCCGACTTCGGTGCAACAGCCCGCAATGACGGTAGCGGGTGAAGTTACAAAGCACACCAGAAAATGCTTCTATTTACAGGCAACACGGACAACGCTGGGGGCAGGAGAGACTGGTTCTCAGATTTTGGCTTTCCAGATCTCCAACAGCAATCACAACATTTACTGCCCAATACCACAGGGTTTGTGGAAGAACTGTCAGCATACCTCGGTTATACCTGGAAAGTACCAACGTGTAACCTTCCTGGATACGTTAGTACGCACAGGACGGGGAACAATTAATTCCATCTGACCCCAGCAATTGGGGTGGGAATACTTAAGAGTCCGCTCAGCTGCTGCACGTCGGATTTCTGTCATGTATATAGAGGCTGCTGTGGCACACTCATCCCTTCACTGACACTCCTGCAGGGGATTCCCCTGAGGCCCAGAGCTCATCACAGCCCCTCGGATTTTAATTTTAAGAGCGCGGGTGCCATAAGCGAAACATCTGTGTGATTGGCAATACCTAATTAATTCAGGCTCCCCCGAAGTCTGAGTGTTCCAGCCTTACCTGACAACTACCCGTTTGTTATGCATACGCTTAACCTATTTAGAAAACAAGGTGAAAAGGTAAATTTCTTAAAGCAATTCAGCTCTCAAGGGCTTTTCGCTCGTTAGTGGTCAGTGGGAATCTCAAATAATTCCTGCTACGGGGCAGGGCAGGTCATGGTAAAAAGGACACACCGGAAGGCTGTGCCGCCATTCAGCGCAACTTGGACAGGCTGGAGAGTTGGGTGAAGAGAAACCTTATGAA
>VUYV01000480.1:120712-134602 GCA_008711295.1 Anarhynchus alexandrinus | reverse complement strand
CTGTGCGGGTGGCAGAGCACTGGCACAGGCTGCCCAGAGAGGTGGGGGAGTCTCCCACTCTGGAGCCATTCCAAACCCGCCTGGACGCCGTCCTGTGCCACTGCTGGAGGTGCCCCTGCTCTGGCAGGGGGTGGCACTGGGGGAGCTCCATGGGTCCCTTCCAACCCCCACCAGTCTGGGATTCTGTGACAACCAACCATGCTCTGGTTTGCAAGAGGTGTGGGCAGATCCGCAGAGATTTCTGCACCTTGGAGATACACCTGGCAAACATGGGGGCTGGGAAGTCTGTGCAGACCTACGGAAGGTAGAGAAGCTCTGGGAAGGAATTCCTCCAGCAGGCAGAAGCAAGCTCCCACCCTGCAAGGGCAGCCAGAAGGAAAGGGACACAGCAGAACCTCTGTTTTTCCCCTCTTGGGACACCATTTGAACGGTAACTAGAAGAGCAGCACACGGTGTTGGTAACCAAGAGGAAAGGTATTGTGGAAATCAACACAAACCCAATCCCCAAAGCTGGTGACAGCCTCTCCGCGGCAGCACCCAGCGTTGCAGCACCTCTTACCTCTCGTGAGTTGGGCTGTTCCGTACTGTTCCTCTCTGACCCGTTTCATCAGCTGCAGGTTGCGATCGCTGGCTTCCTTGTGGTTCACCATTGGGAAGGGGTAATCTCGACCTGGTGCGACACGGAGACGGCCGCCTTTACAGAGCCGATCAAGGGCGCCCCACTGGATTTGCTCCAGGGCAAACGCTTGCAGCTTTTCTTAAAATAAATGGCATCTAAGATAGACCACGTGACCCGCTCTTCAGAAGTGCCCGCGTCTCTCCATCAAAGGGTGAGAGCTCCCATTTAGACACAGGGTTATAACAGACTTCAAAGATGCATCAGAGCAAGCGTAAAAGCACAAGATGTTCCGACGCTATTTAAAGACAGCCAAGCATCCGAGACAGATAAAACGCAAAGGCAACAACTTACAGCGATCCAATAGTTTTTAGGACATGAAGTTGAGGCAAAAATATGTACTTTGAGATTAGACTCCGGTGAAAAACTTTAAAGGAGAATGGACAGAAGGTAGACTGCTGGATTAATCCATTTTCAGGAGATAAATGCATGACTTGTGTTGGAAGTGTGATGCTTCCAGCTCACGCACGTAATTATTTTGGACAGTTAGCAGCAGCAAAATCCTTAGCAAAGTATGCGAATGAATTACCTATGATACACCCCGCTTGCTTCTGCTCCTCTTCCGATGCTGTCCAGGGCTCGTAGATGTACTTGGAGGGAAAGTTCTTTAGTATAGGCAAATATTTCCTAAAAAACAGGAATAATACAGGTTTTTATAACCCTGCAGATAAAATACTCAAATGTTTCAGAGAAGTGTAAACCAACCTAGGCCATGTTAATTCTCAGTGATCGTATTGATACTACAATCCACGGGAAAGTTCTGATTCATTTTGCATGAAAAAAAAAAATGGTTTTATGTTCTGAAACCTCCCTAGGGTGGTATCTTCCACAAGTTAACTTCATAGCAAAGAATAAATGGGTCGTTTTAAACATTACTTCAGTTTTTACTTCATCCAAAATATTTTGGTTTTTAACATTGTCACCGACATTTCATCCTAAACTTTAATAAACTTCAAAACCAAACTAATTAAAAGAATCTAAAGAATTCTCACAGAATGGGGAAGTCATTTTCTGCCCCGCTCTGTCAGGTGTGTCAGCACGGGCTCCCCCTTGGCGAGACACAAAGCCAGACAGGAGGTGAGGAAGAGGAGGTGTGGGGAAATGGGAGTTGTTTGCTCAGACAGCACCGCAGCCCGCTCCTACCGCAGTCAGCTGTAAAATCCCCCACTGTGCCTGAGAAAGCCCGTCAGTACCGCCTCTAGAGATACGGAAACCGAGACTCTGAAGCAAAGAGGACTCACTCAGAGTGGGAAATAAAACTTAAGTGTCTGAAATGAATCAGACCGCCTACAAAACCAAGAAACATCACAGAATGGAGCTGGGCGTGGAGCTGTGGCAAGTTTTACTCAAGTGCTTCAGAAAGAGGAGTCAGCCTGGTGATGGAACATGGTGCTGGAGCTGAGAGGTGCTCACAAATCAATCCAGTGCCCTGCTCAGCCATCACCTGTGCAACCATGGGTATGTCTCTTTGCTTCTCTGTGCCTCAGTTTCCTTATACGTTAAATAAAATCATTTCTATGACCCGTGTTTCACAGGGGTTTGTGTTTCAAACAGACCGAGTTCACCAGCTCCTGCTGTAAGAGGAGCCAGGGAAGCCAGGTGATGGAGCAGACGGTGCCATGCTGTGCAGCGCCCTACCGGATGTACTGCCCCTCGGGGTCCGTGCGCTTCCCAAAGCGGACGGGGCAGAAGATCCGCGTGTACTGGTGGAAGAACGCGCTGGCCGACAGCCACATCCAGTTCCCTGCGTTGATGCTGTAGTCAGCATCTAAAAGCAGCTCTTCAAACACCTGCGCTTCAGGGATGGGAAGAGAAAGAGAGAAACACCTCTGAAACAGCTGCCTTCGTGGCAAAAAAAACCCAAAACTAAACAGGCTGGGAGATGAAGGGTGAAGCTTGGCACGGTGCTGGTCTGGGCTACCCTTCTCACAGGGCACACAGGGAATCACAGAACGGTTTAGGTTGGAAGGGACCTTGAAGGTTGTCTAGTACCACCCCCTTGCCCTGGGCAGGGACACCTCCCACCAGCCCAGGTTGCTCCAAGCCCCGTCCAACCTGGCCTTGAACACCTCCAGGGATGAGGCAGCCACAGCTTCTCTGGGCAACCTGCGCCAGGGGCTCACCACCCGCACAGGGAAAAAAGGAGAAGGCTCTCCAGCAAGACAGTTTCCCAGAAGGAAGCTAGAGCAGGACGCAGTGCTAGAGCAGCCCAAAGCCCAAAGGTCTGGCTTTGAGGCTTGCTGCAGACTGAGCAGGTCTCCCAATATCCTCATCATCCCAAATCATCAGGCCTTGGGGACGGGAATCACCTCTCACCGCTGCACCCAGTAGAGCAGGGCTCAGACTCGCACGAGAGACCGTGAGTTTCCATAAACCATGAGATTTCTGGCGAGGCTCAGTAACGCAGCACTGCTCAACAGTACCACCTCCCACTGCCAGGCTCCCGTTCTGCAGGGGTTTCTCAAGGTCAGCCAGAACAGAGAAAAACCAAAAACCAGAAGCGAACCTTCATGCCCTCTTCCCAGCTGATCCAAAGGTCCCCCCGGGTCAGGAAGCAAGCGACAGCGTGCCGAGCAAGGTGATGGATCCAGCCTTCCTGGCGCAGCTGGGTCATAATCGCGTCGATCCACGGGAACCCCGTCTGTGCCTGCAGCGGAAAAGAACCATCAGCCCCCCGGCATGAAGCTTCATTGCGCTTTTCCTACACGCTGCTGTAGGTCCCACCTCAACCAGCCAGCAGGGAACAACCCCAGGGCAACAGAAAAACTCTAAACTGAAACGTAGCAGTTGTGGCAACGCCTCCTGTTACCGTTTTCCATTTGTGGAGCCTCTCTGCATCCTCATACCAACGGATCTGAAGGCAGATGGGGTTCCCGGCCATTTTGGTGAAGTTTGGTGTTGCTGATGCCACCGTGTAGAAGAATTCCCTCCACAGAAGCTGCCCTTGGAGCGACACCGGCGGCAGAGAGTGATGCTTGGCCTGCAAAAGACTCATGAGGTGAACGCTTCGGTTCATACGTACCGTTGCAGTCTCACTCATTTTGTGACTGTCAGGCCCCTAAAGTAAAGATTAATCTAACTACGTTCCCTGGCTTCGTGGCACTTTACCGTGAAAGCCACAGAAATCAAAGCTCTGAAGCAATGCTACATGCCCGAAAGCAAAGCTGAACTCTGCTAGACATCAGCGTTACCTCAAACATTCTCCATCTGCCTTCCAAAATGGTGTCACACTGGGATTTCTTAAACCAAACATGCATTCATTAACATATTAACTGCTGGGCTAACTCAATTCAGGTGGCTCAGCCATGTCTCAAGAGATACTCTTAAGAAGGAGGTTCAGGAAGACCTTGGTTTTCTTGGGTTGGTTTCAACCATACTTTTTCTTAAGAGCCAAACAAGTTTTCAGAAGCAGGTTTTGCCTTATGCTGTAGTTAAAACTCGTCTAAGATGAGAACAGATGCTTTCTGAAAACCAAACTGCTTGAACAGGCTAAACGGATCGAAAACTTCACTTAAACACCAGGCAGACGTCTTGAACTCCTCAAATTTCAGGAGGGTCTTCCTGGGCTTCCCTGCTGCTTCCAGGTCTCGTTGCTCCCTATTTATCATATTTCTACAACCGAATCGAGAAAAGCTGTATACACTCACAGGTGTTTCACCCAACACATAAAGCCACTCACAGATTTCAGAGGACGTTGGGAGAAGACATTAGCAAAGCAGCATTTTTTGATAACACCGGGTCTCTACCAAGATGATGCGAGTGTTAAATCCCAGCCTCGCACGTCAGACACGTGACAGTGCTGGATTTGCTTAACTATGACCAATTCTTTTCTTACCTGAGCATAAATGTTTGACAACCTATAAAAAAAGGTGCGAACTGACAGACAGCCCATACTGAAATATGGGCTCAGGCCCGTGGTGCTTGGAAGCAGCGAATTTGGGATTGTTCTCGGTTTAGTAAAACTGGCCACCCAGCCCTAAAATGAAAACAGAAATCCAGGTTCAGGCAGAAGAAGGTGACGCACGTCCAGCTAACAAAAGAGGGAAAAAACTCTTGGTAATTGGCTTCTGCATCTTAGAGACCTGTTCCATGTCACACATGGAAAACACTCCCACCACCCATCCTCCCACAAATGCCGCCATTAAGGACAACAATATCTTCGGCCAGGCTTTCGATGCCGTCTCCCACACCATCCTCACAGACAAGCTCAGGCAGTGTGGGTTAGATGAATGGACAGTGAGGTGGATTGAGAACTGGCTGACAGATAGAGCTCAGAGGGTTGTGGTCAGTGGTGCAGAGTCCTGTTGGAGGTCAATAACAAGTGGTGTTCCTCAGGGGTCAGTACTGCGTCCAGTCCTGTTCAATATATTCATCGATGACCGGCATGGAGGGATGGAGTATACCATCAGCAAGTTTGCTGATGACACAACACTGGGAGGGGTGGCTGACACACCGGAAGGCTGTGCCACCATACAGCGTGACCTGGACAGGCTGGACAGTTGGGTGAAGACAAACCTTATGAAGTTGAACAAGAGCAACTGCAGGGTCCTGCACCTGGGGAGGAATAACCCCGTGCACCAGTACAGGTTGGGGCTGACCTGCTGGAGAGCAGCTCTGTGGAAAGGGACCTGGGAGTCCTGGGGGACAACAGGATGCCCATGAGCCAGCAATGTGCCCTGGTGGCCAAGAAGGCCAATGGCATCCTGGGGGGCATCAAGAAGACCATGGCCAGCAGGGCGAGGGAGGTCATCCTCCCCCTCTGCTCTGCCCTGGGGAGGCCACATCTGGAGCACTGTGTCCAGTTCTGGGCTCCCCGGGTCAAGAAGGACACGGAACTGCTGGAGAGGGTCCAGCAAAGGGCTACAAAGATGATGAGGGGACTGGAGCATCTCTCTTATGAGGAAAGGCTGAGGGACTTGGGGCTTTTCAGTCTGGAGAAGAGAAGACTGAGGGGGGATCTTATCAGTGCTTATAAATCCGTAAAGGGAGGGTGCCAGGGGGATGGGAACAGTCTGTTTCCAGTGGTGCCCAGTGACAGGACAAGAGGGAACGGGCACAAACTTGACCACAGGAAGTTCCATCTGAACCTGAGGAGGGCCTTCTCTCCTGTGCGGGTGGCAGAGCACTGGCACAGGCTGCCCAGAGAGGTGGGGGAGTCTCCCACTCTGGAGCCATTCCAAACCCGCCTGGACGCCGTCCTGTGCCACTGCTGGAGGTGCCCCTGCTCTGGCAGGGGGTGGCACTGGGGGAGCTCCAGAGGGCCCTTCCAACCCTCACCAGTCTGGGATTCTGTGATCTTGAGACCAGGCTGCCATCCTCCTCCACAACCTCCAAATACACAGACCACCTCCAAGCCCACCGTCAAGGCCACCTCTCACCCATGGGTGCTGTGAAGCTCTGCTCTCCCCCAAGCACCGGGTAATTTTGTAACACAGGGAACAGCTCTCTCGGACCAACAGCACCACACTGAAGATCTTTTCCACTTTATGAAATTGGGAGTGGGTAAAGCGTCCGCTTAAAAGCGGCCAGCACCAAGGCGGGCTTGGCTACCAAGAGCTGAGCCCCAGCAGGGAAAAACTCAGCTAGAGCTGGAACAGGACTCCACAGCTGAGCAGCTTTTCGAGGTCCGGACACAACCACACATAAAAGGAGGATGCTAACCCCAGCCCACCTCGAGCCACCAGCATCACCCATGTAAAATCAAGGCTGACCTGGTCAGTCAAGTGTTGCTCCAGGCGCTGTAGCCCTTCGGTCTCCCCTCCTCTCCAGGGGGAAAGGCTCTCCAGGGGGATCTCCAAATCCTTGGGGAGAGGCACCCTGTAACACTCAGCCAGGGCCGCGTCAGGGGCCCTACATCTCCTAATGTGAGAGAGAGGCCTCGTTCAAAGAGGGAACCGGAGCCAGAAGAGGGAGGCAGATCCCTGCCCATTGCACACGCCAACATCTCCTCTGTCGCGGCACAGCCGGAGCACAGGGGAACGGAAAGCACAGCCAGAAACCCTGGGCTGCACTCTCCTTGGGGAAGAAAGAGCTCATCCTGCAATCACTCCAGGTAATTCTAGCCTGAATTGGGGGAAGAGGAACAGACCCACCAAATTACAGTGCTCAGAGCAGTCGGCTGCAGCCCCCACAGCTCAGACATCCCTCTCGCTTCCCATCTGCTCCGTAAGACTCCTCTCCAGCTTCCCCCGGCTGTCTCATCCATCCCCGGGAGGGAGCTAAGAGCCTCCTCAGACTCTAAACGTAACTATGGGGCGCTGGTGCTGCCTCCACCGCTCCAGCTCCCGTGCCTCTGGGGAGAGGTTTCGTAGGGAAGGAGGCAGATCAGCTCCCTGGGCCTCCTCCCCAGCTGCTCCTTCCCAACCAAGGTGGGGGCTCCCCCAGCCCACGCCTCTGAGCAGCTCCCCCACATCTCTTCCGCAGCCTCGGCTGCTGAGGCTTCCCTGAGGGTCCCCCCTGTGAGGCTAGAAGAGCATCAGGGTATGGATTTCCCCCTTGTAAAACCCAGAGGAGGAGGTTCGGGGAAGTGTCAGCGGTATGCAGACGTCTCAAAAACCGTGAACGAACTCAAAAGATCAATAGAGATCTTTCTGCTTACCTGGAAAAACTGACCTCAGCTCTGCTGCAGACACCTACAGAAGAAGGGGCCAGTGCAGCTCTCAGAGCACTGGCATAGCAGAGGCCTGCTGGGAAGCACGTGAACCACTTATCTCTCATCATCATTAATTTTAAAAGTGCAAATAAATAAATTAGGGAAAATAAGAAAAAAAAAAAAACAGTGCAAAAAAAAAAATAGGAACTGATCTATCCCAATACTTACACAGGTGTTATCATGGTACTACCTGAGGACAACATTTGGGAATTAATGGGATTCCACCAAGATGGAAAGACCTAAGCCTACATTACCGACACGGAGCTGAGGCCATGCAGGAGGCGCCTGACACAGAAGTCCCAAGGATCTGCAGTCCCATCCCCAGCAGCCAGCTCCCTCCTACCCCAACCTTACCTCCCTTTGCACCACTGACCTCTCCTCGCACAGAGCTAAACATAAGACATCCTTGACTCTGAGCTTCTTCTCAAGTCCCGGGAGACATGAGCTCGGTCCCTCCTTCCCATACAGCAGAGGGGAGGAGAGAAGAGATTTAAAGCCGGAAGGGGACAGTATGGTTGTTCCACTGAACTTTCTGTGTAAGAAAAACTACAGTGGTTCATCCAATTCCTGCCCTAAATCTGGATTTGAGAGGAATCTAGAGTGTGCCTGTGAGAGAGAGACCTGCAACTTCTTAGTCATTCCTCTGTTAAACTTTTACATATTTTCAAAGTTTGTCTCAATGTGCCTTTGCAAAAGCCTGAAGCCTTTGGACCGTGCCACCTCTCATCTGCTCTCCCCTCCCAACAGCAGAGTCACACCCCCTGTACATAAAATCAATAACCCTCCGCATGTAGAAGTAACGCAGCGTAACAGCTGAAATACCCCATTATCATTTGGCCCTGACTCTTCTTTTGGGCAGAAAAAAAGGACCTGCAGTTTCCTGCTGGCTGCCTGTTACTTACTGGAAGTCTTCAGCTGTAAGGTTTCGGACAGGGACCTCAGGGTCACCGAGCAGAGACAGAATGTGAAGGAACCTCTTGTATGTTAATGGGGGAGTCCCATCGTTCAGGTCCAAAATCCTAAATAAAACAAGATCACTTTTCACCGTAATACAAACCAAGAAGGAAGCCAGAGCTGCCGGTGGATAGGAAGGTGACAGCACAGGCTGGAACAGCCCCAGTTTGTCCAACTGAATGTGGAAATTACAGATTTTCCAAGTAAAACTTCCCTGGGTGAACGGACACCCATCCCGAGAGCAGTCTCTCTGAACCCGAGACAACAAATTTGGGACTGGGATGCCAGCCACGGGTTGAACTGGGCAGCTCTGTACAGCCAGACATAGCCCAGATGGCAGAGGGCAACGTGCAGGACACCTCCGGGGCTGCCAGAGGCAGTCTGACCACAAGAAAAACAATTTCAGGGCAGTAAATAACTCATCTATGTGAGCAATCGTTTGTGCAAACAGACAGCTTGAATTCAAGATGGCAAGTTATCCGTTCATTCATGTAAATTTGAGGCTTTCCAGAACTGTAGTGTTAAAGCTGTTTTAGCTGCTACTGATGACCTCCCTATTATTTTTTAATTTCAGCATCTTCAGTCATTTCAGCTCTGAATAACAGCTTGGACCCAAGGGCATCCAGACAGCAGTGAAAGTCTATTAGAAAGACTTAAAAAAAATCTGACAAAAAAAAAAATATATAAAAATCCTATTAAACGTGTTAAAGAATTTCTTCCACTCTGTTGAATAGAGTAGCTAATGTAAGTTTTGAAGGGAATTAAACTGCCCAAAAGGAAAAAATTAACAAACTCTTTAGGCTCAGATCACAGCCCAACATCCTAACACCTCTGCAGCCCACCAAAATCCCTTCTGTTACTTCCAGCAGACCGACACACAAAACTTCTCCAGCGAACAGTGCCGAGTCCATCTCAGACAGTCCAATTTTCTCAAAAGGAACACATCGGGATCCAGAAGGACCAACATACTTGGCCTTTTCTCCCCGATACTTGCTAAATCTAAACTAAAGCTTCCCGGAGACACCTCACTGCTCTTTGGGGCAATCACGTACCGTTTGGTATCGTACAGACTGTGGCCCACCAGCGAAAGCACCTGAAAGCCCAGCTCTTCTCCCAGCTGTCGTACGTTGGCCTCCATTTCCTTGTAAAACGGTTCCATCTCCGCATCCAGAGTCACTTGCGTGATATTCCACTTCTGGACGTGATCCCTGAGAACAGACTCGTACTCTCCTTGAAGAACCAGCAAGCAAGAGCCCAGCTGACACAAGTTTTTCTGGAGATCCTCCAGGGACTGCAGCAGAAAATGCCACCGCAGGGCCCCGAGGTGCATAAAGGACGTCATGAACTTTCTGTCCAGGATGTAGACGGGGTAGACAGCCTCCGAGGACTCCAGCGCAGCCAGCAGCGTTGGGTTGTCATGAAGCCGAAGTCCCTTCCGGAAAAGATGAATGGTGCGATGTGGCATCGCGACTCTTCTGACCAGATCTGCTAAGAGAGGAAGGGAACCGTTGGCTTTGGGGATACGCAATCCCTATTAATGAACAAGGTCAATTAATAATTAGAAACAGAGCTCCAAATGGCCCTCAGCTCTTTTTACTGTGAATCTCTTCTGCTTTTTGATAAGTTTTCGTGAGAGAGAAAAGCAGCAGCAGGACCAAACCGCTCTTCTCCAGCTCCTCAGCCATCTCCTACCATTCCACAGCTATATCACCAGCCCTTAAATTAAATCCCTAAATTAAATTACATCCCAATAGCGCTCACCAGAGGAAGGAATCAAAACAGACAGAGCTGCCAGACCTCCATTAACTGCAAAAACACTTTATAACCCCACAGATGTGGCCATCAGCAAACCCTCCGTAAATCAACAGCGAGAAGATGATCCAGGGAGCTCTGCCTCCGTTCGTACACAACAGGCTGCGGGGAGAACAGCTCTGCAGGAGCCCTCATCTCATCAGAGACCCGATACAACCCTCGCTCGGGCAGCGAAAAGCCTTTCTGGATTTCAGTAGGAGACATCGGAAAGACACGGCATGTTTCCTCGCTAACGAGCCTGTTCAGGCTGCAAGGTGAAACAAGGGAAAGCAAAGCGCAGCCCAACCAACACTGAAACAGGAGCGTAATATCTCAATTCATCGGTTTGCCATAGTTTTCATCCACCTCTCCTAACCCCAGGAGACCTCACGGTGCTTCTAGGTGTCAGGAGAAAAGCGCTCATCTCTCCATAGCAGAGCCGGGTGGTGATAACTGCATAAAACTACTGTTTTTCTAAGATGGGGCTGATGTAGAGATTAGCACACGTTTGTTCCCCCTTGAAGCGCTTCAGCTGAGTTCAGAGGAGAGGGAGGAGGGCAGATCCTGCCTCCCAGTCTGGGGTAGCTCAGGGCAGAGGCTGAGAAGCTGCTGACGGACTCAGCAGACGGCAGCAAACAGAAAGGACGAGCCCAGCTGCCACCTTGTGTTTGTACCAAACCCAGAGACGTCTCCCCAACTCGCTCTCTCCCACTCAGCGCCCGCCTCCGAGCTGGGTCCACACCCGCTTCTGATTCAAGCGTTACCACCCAGGATTAAGAGATTAGGGATTAGCAAAGAACCAAACAATAATCTCTAATCCAGTTCAGCTCTTCCAGCCAAACTGCTCTGCTCACACCCTCCCAAACGGCTGCAATAGGTGACTCGGACCCTTGTCCCCGCTCAACCCGCAATCAACAGCTTTACCAGCCTCATAAAAGACGATCTCGCTTGTCCCGTTCCCAAAAACGCTCATCAGCATCACGTAGACAAACCCAGTCGCTCTCCCAGGCCGTGGCACAGCCCTCTGCAGCCCCCTGATAAGCGAACACTGCGAACTGGCGGGCGCTGGGCAGCACCGTGCAGGGCCCAGTGCGGGGGCTGGGGCTTTGCGGGGTGCTCTGCCCCTGCGCCCCGGCTCCGGCACCGCCCTGCCCGCACGTCCCGGGAGAACAGGAAAAACAAGGCGACTCTCCTGCTGCTCGGGGAAGCACCCGGATGATCCTTTTGGGTAAAAAAAATAACATGCAAAGGGTGCCCGAATAGTCCCCTGCATCCCGTGGCAGGAGCACAGGATCAGCCTGCACCAGCTGGCCGCAGCGAGGGGCTGTCCCGAGTCGGGGGGTCCCAAGTCCTGCGGCCCCACACGGTCTGCAGGGCCACCCGGAGTCCAGGGCCCCATAAAGCCTATAGGGTCACCCCAAAGCCAGTGCCCCATGGCCCCGGGCAGCCTGTGGAGCCTCACAGCCCTACACAGCCTACAGGAATGCTCTGAGCCCGGGGCTGTGCACCCCCACACAGCCTGGGGGGACTCCCCATACAGCCTATGGGAACGCCACCATCTCAGGACAAAATTTATGGGGCCCTGCACCCCCCCCATAGCCTATGGGGTCACCCTGAGCCCACTGCCTCATACAGCCGACGGGGCAGCACCAAACTTGAGGTCCAACACAACCCATGGGGACCAGCCCAAGCCTGGGGGCTCCCAGTCCCACACAGCCCATGGGATGGCCCCAAGCCCTGGGTGTCCTGGGGGTGGGGGTCCAGCCCTTCCAGCGGTGCCACCCCCTGCAGGGCCAGTGGGACATGGCCGTGGGGAGTGGGGACACACCAGGGGAGGGACTGGGAGGGACTGGGCGCAGGGCAGTGGGGACACCAGTCCAGGGCTAGAAGAGACCTGGATTAGGGGCAGCTCTGGGGATCCCAGCGCAGGGGACTGGGGGAATTAGAGCTGGCGGGGAGTGGGGATTGCTCTAAAAGGGGCTGGGGCACATTGGGGAGGGTCTGAGCCCGGAGCTAACGTGGTGTCAGGGCTGGGTGGGGAGCTGGGACCCATTGCTGGGTGGGAAGGACGGGTAGTGTCGGAAAGGAGGTGGTGGCTCAGCACCAAGGGGTGGCACCCTCGGACTCTCCGGCCCTGTCAGCAGGAAGGGGAAGATCCTCTGGGGCAGTGGGGGGAAGGCGGAGCAGGCACTGTCCGTCCATTGATGTTACGTTAAGATTTATCTTCTAACTCTCCCTGAACTGGTGACTCGAGGCCGTTCTCCCAGCAAGGCTGGGCAGACTCCCTGCCACGTCTGAGTTACATCTGCTCATCGAAAACTCAACCAGCGCAGGCAGAAAAATACAACCTCGCACCTGACACGTCCCACCCTCTGGGACAGGTACACCCCGACGGAAAGCAAGGAAAAACCCAAATCAGATGACCGGGCCTTACCTCGAGGGTTTATCTGGTTGACACTCTGAGGTCTTTACAACACGTCACCCCACCAAGAGGACGCCACGCAAGCGCCGATCGCGGCTCTCCCGCCGGGAAGCATTTCTCTCTGCAGGCGGCGATGTGCTGGAGGGACGCAGCGGTCACCGAAGCATCACCATCCCGTTCCTACAAGCATCGGGAAATTAGTCGCCCGGGCTTAAACGCTCCTAAATAGCACAAATATACGCATCGAGGTGGATTCCGCATCAGGGACGGTTTGAACGACTTCAGGTTTTGTGTAATTCCTGCGGGAGGAGGAGGACGGCAGCCGGCGCAGCAAGACGGGGCACGCAGGGGCTGGGAGGGAAAACTTTTAACAGTTTAATTTCCTCTGCGGGCGCTCTCGGTTGCCCAGTGAAGCCAAACCACGGATGTTCTCCTTGGCCATAAGCCTGGCCGCTTAGGAAGCGATAGTAATGCAATTATAAAGCTTTAAACGCACGTGTCGGCCAGCTGGAAAAAGCAGCCTCGCGACTGCCCTCTGAAACTGCGGTTTGGGCTTCTGAAGTGGAATAATTGTCACCGTTAAGTTGTTTAACTTGACGGGCTTGAGAACAGTTCCTTAATTGGGATTTAAGAAGAATCCCAATATTTTGCATTAATTTGGTTACATCACCCCAGTCTCCACATCGAGCCAGACCCGAGGCTGCTGTCAATCCAACACCTCTGTACTATTTCCTCTTGTTCAAATAGCTTAGGTGATAAATATATAGCACTCACACAAAAAAAATGACATTTTAAGTCGCACCAAGAAAACAGCCCCCAAACCACCCGCCTGTAGGGGCTCGGCGGGCTCTTCCCCCACAGCGGGGGCCCGTATGGTACCCTCAGGCGGGCGTGGGGCGAGCGGCCCGGCCCCCAGCGCCCACGGTCCGCCTTTACCTCCTTCCCCGCGGCCCGTGGTTCCTCCCGGAGGCCGGCGCCCGGCCCCTGGCCCCGCGCTGCCCCGTTACACAACGCCGGCCGGGGGAGGAGCGGAGGGGCCGGGCCATGGCGGCGGACCCGCCTCAGGCCCCGCACCCCCACCGTCCCGTCAGCGCCCGCGGCTCGCCTCGCACTGCGTAAGCCACGCCCACTCAGCGGGGTTTTATTCAGGGGGCGGGGCTTGTGCTCCCGCCTGCCGGCTTCTTCCAATGGCAGCGCCCCTCCGCTTCGAATTCGAACGGCCGCCGCCGAGGGGGCGGGGCTGGACGGTGCCCAATCAGCGCCGGCGTGGCGGGCCGCGGGGCGGGGCTGCCCGCGAGGCGTCGCCCCCCGTTGCTAGGCGCCGGGGGAAGTCCCGCCTCCGCCGCGCGCCACCGGGGCCGTCTCGCGCCGCGGGTGTGTGAGGGGGGCGTTAAA
>VUYV01000480.1:68531-112391 GCA_008711295.1 Anarhynchus alexandrinus | reverse complement strand
CCATCCCCTGACACCCCCCATCCCCTGGTCCCCGCATCCCCCAACACCCTCCATCCCCTGGTCCCCACACCCCCTGGTCCCGCATCCCCAACACCCTCGATCCCCTGGCTCCCTGCATCCCGCAAGCTCCTGCACCCCACAGCCCCCTCCCTGCCCCTCTCCCCTCACTCACCACCAGCAGCAGCGGCCGGCTCCGGCGCAGGGCCCCGCAGCACCCCAGGAAGCCCAGCAGCGAGAGGGCGATGCCCACGGCCAGCAGCAGGTAGGCACCCGCGCTCAACACCGCCTTGGTAGCCACGATGTCCTGGAAACCAGCCGGGTCCACGGCCACCCAGACCCCCACGCCTGCCAGGCATGTCCCCCCAGCCTGCGGGACACGTTGCAGTTATGGGGCGCAGGGACCGGCCCCACGGGGACTGGGGATGCTCTACCCTCTGCTGGGGTCCCCTCCCTCGCGCTGGTGTCACCCACCCAGGGACGGGTCCCCTCCACCCTGCCGGGCCCAGGAGGACTCACAAACACCAGCACGTTGAAGATGAACATCAGGTACTTCATGCAGCTCAAGACACCCATGGGGATGCCGTGGGGAGGGACACACGGCAGCGTTGGTCCCTGCAGAGGGGAGAGCAGAGCCCTGGTCACAGCCAGCCCCGACCTGTCCTGGACACCCCCCCGGCTCCGGTGGGACACAGGGGTGCCCCCATCCAGCACGCAGCCCCCCAAAATCTCCAGAGCACCTCCCACCCCCCACTGCACCCCCAAAAAGCCCCAGACCCCATGTTCCCCTCCACACCCCATGTTCCCCTCCACACCCCGCCACCACTCACCCTGTGGGGACAGCGGGTGACCCAGGCGCCTCCGACCCACCCCCGGCACCGGCAGCGCCTATTTAACACCGGGAAGGATGGAAAATCCACCCCCCCACCCCTCCCCGCTTCCCGGTCGAGCAGCCCCCGAGAAACCCCTTCCAGCGGTGGGGACATGAATGATTGATGGGGAACAGGATCCGCCATTGTGCCGGGCGGCGGAGGGGAGTCTCCGGCCGCGGCTCTCGTTAGCGGAGGTAATTAAACCTCCGGGCAGGGAAAGAGGAGACGGCCCCGACAGGCCGAGGGCGACCTCGGCCATCAATTATTGCTGGGGACATTTGCTCTCCGGGGCTGTTGGCAGCCGGGGAAGCCCTCGACGGCCTTCACGGGGGACCCACAGCGCCAGGGTGGCCGACAGCCACTGGGGACAGAGGGACGGGGACAGAGGGACGGACGGGGCCTGGTCTCCCCGGGCTGCGCATCCCTCAGGGCCCTGCTGCCGCAGTAATGGGGCAGCAGAGTCACTATAACCACAGGCTGAAGGGCAGTGCGGGCCCGGGCCTCGCCCCGCGGGGGTCTGTGCCCCCTCTCCGGTACGGCGGTTGGGGTGCGGCACCCCCCCGGCTCCCCCCGGTCCGAGCGGGGCCACCCGCCGCCATCACGGGACTCCCGGAGGTGGCGCTGCCGGCGCGGCGCGGCGCCCCGCCCGTAGGGGGCAGCAGAGCGCACGGCCAGCGAGACGCGCGGGCGGGCTAGAGCGCCTCCCGCCGGTACGTCAGGCGGGCGACTCGCCCAATCGCAGCGCCCAGCAGCCGGCGGGGCGGGGAGGGAGGAGTGACAGACAGCGCTCGCGACCAATCAGAGAGCGAGGCCGGCGTAGCGCCCCTCCCGCCGTTCCGCCCGGTAGGGCGTCGCCGCCGAGCGGGGCGGGGCCTCGCCACCGGAAGCGGCCCGTTCGCCCGTTCGCTTCCGGTGCCGCCGCCGCCGCCCTGCGCGGGATGTAGCGGCCGGTGAGTGTGGGGGGGGGGGCGGCCTCAGCCCCGCCGGTGTCCCGGGGAGGACCGTGGTCCGCCGGTGGCAGCCGGCGGGGAGGGCCCGGCCCGGCCCGGCCCGGGGCGGGGTGCGCGGCCCTCGGTTCCCGGTGACTTCTCTTCTTCCTCCCTCCCCAGCGCGGCGGCAGAAGGACGCGGAGGGACCTGCACCGGCTGCTCTCGGCCCCCAGCACCCACCCCCGCCGCCCCCCATGGCGTCCCGCAAAGCCTCCGCCACCGGGCAGGGCAACGGGCTGGCCGCCGCCGCCGGCCGGGAGAGAGCCCACCTGGAGCTGGCCGAGCTGGGGCCGCTCCTGGAGGAGAAGGGGGACCAAGGACCCGCCGGCTCGGCCACCGTAAGCCCCCCCTTCGCCCCCCCTCCCTCCCTCCCCGAGCGGGCGCCTCGCTCGCAGAGCCCCGGCCGGGTCTGTTCCTCCCTCCTCGGCCTCTCCGCGCCGTCCTTGCGGATTAACCCAGGAATTTGCCCCTTATCCCATTAGCTGCTTGAAGGATACAGGCCGGCCGGGTGCGTTTCGCGGAGCCCCGGGGTCGGTCGTCGCTTTGTGTCAGCGCAGAGAGGCCGTGAGGGTCCGGGCTGGCTGGTCCCTGCCCTGAGCTGGCCCAAAAACTTCTCCCGTCGTGCAGGCGTGGGTCTGCGATGGCCCTTGTGTGGAGACGTCCGGCGCGACGTCATGTCTCTGGGTGCCTGAGGGCTGGAAATCGCCTTCCCAAACCCGCTAACGGAAAAGGAGGAGAGAGGGAGCTGAGCCGGGACCGGCAGAGTGTTCCCGGGAGCTGCCTCCGCTCAGCGTCGGGCTCACGGCTGGGCTGGAGGGCCAGGATTCCTGGCTGGGCCAAGTGGCCGTTCCAGGGGTGTAGGGATGAAAATCCCCCACGGTAATCCCGCCTTTCAACAAGGATAAAGCCGGGATTAGCCTGCCTGAGATGGTTAAGACAGCAGCGTGTTGCATAAGTGGTGGTGACCGGCGGGTCCTGCCTGTCCCCTCGGGAAGGGATGAAGCCCCAGATGCTCTCAGAAGGGACTCGCCGCTCTCCACACGCTGTTCCTCCTCCCCTGGGCAGGAATGATTTCCTCCCGGCCTTTCTCCCTCTAGGCTGAAGACCCGCCATGCCCAGCGGCCCGTGAGGAAGAGGAGGAGGTGGTCCGTGTGCTGACCCTGCCTCTGCAGGCTCATCACGCCATGGAGAAGATGGAAGAGTTTGTGTATAAGGTACAGGAGCCTGTAGCGATCCCCTAGTCCTGATTTTGGAGTATTAATGAGACCGGGATGCCCCAAGCCCGGGGCTCAGGGTGGTGGGCAGCGGCTCGGACATGTCGTTCCGTCTGGGCAAAGCTTCCGGGGCTCCGTGCAGCTCTGCCAGCAGCCTGCTCCGGCTCTGCTCACCTGGGCCCGATCCCAGCAGAGTCTCCCGGGAGCAGTGTGGGAAGGGGACAGGGGCAGCTGGGAAGCACCAGTGGGTGGTGGAGGTTGTGCTCAGCCGTGCTGGACAAGCAGCGACCCGGGGAGCAGCCCCGGTGTCTCTGCATTCCTCTACCGGGGAGCGGGAGCACCAAGCACCGGTGCTGGTTTCACCCGGTGCCTGTGCTTGCGGTCACCGCAGTTCGGTAAGCGGTGGCATCGGCTGAGGGTCAGCCCGGCTCCGTTGGCAGCCAGGGCTACCTCTTTCTCTGGTGTTGGGGGATATGGTGTAGGGGAGAACTTTGTAGAGTAGGGTAGATGGTTGGACTGGATGATCCCAAGGGTCTCTTCCAACCTAGACAATTCTATGATTCCCTAACCGAATTGGGAGTTCCCCACTGCAGGGAACAGTTACTTTGGGTGTAGAAGGGTTAAACCTGAGGGTGCAAATGTGCTCTGGCTCCCTCGGGGGGCTGTGTGGGGAGCGCTCTGCGGCATGGGGGTGGCTTAAGAGGTGCCTGATGTTGCAAGAGCTGAACTTCCTCTCCCCGAGGAGCATTACAGGGTGTTCTCAGCCCTGGCTGGGCTTGTTCCTCATGCAACTTTAGGCTCCCGGGGTGAGTAAACGTGAGCCTTTGGGCTGGCTCGACGCTCTGGGGGCCACCAGCCCAGCTTGGCGTGTTGCAGGTGTGGGAAGGGCGCTGGCGCGTGATCCCCTACGACGTGCTGCCCGACTGGCTGAAGGACAACGATTACCTCCTGCACGGACACAGGCCTCCCATGCCGTCCTTCCGAGCCTGCTTCAAGAGCATCTTCCGAATACACACCGAGACGGGCAACATCTGGACGCACTTGCTAGGTGACTGAGCCAGGGGGGGTTTGGTAGCCCTGAAGCTGAAGGTGGGCTCGTCCCCCATGCACAAGGGTGGCCTTTTATGGCCAGGACTTGCTTGCTGGGGTCCTCTCCGTGCCCAGGGCCTCCCACTGAGGATCACATACCCCTGCCTGGTCCTGTGCACGCAGGCAGTTGGTCACCAGGTGCCCGCGAGCTCCCGGAGCTCCTTGGGGGAAGAGGGACCGGGTTATTTCCTCACCGCGGGGCCCCAGGGGTGGGCTCAGCCACCGTTTGTGGCTTTACCGATGCTCCGCAAGAGTGGGACGGAGAAAGGTGTCCTGGGAAAGACAGGAGAGCCCCAGAGCACGTTCCTCTGAAACCCAGGGACGGTCAGCGGCTCTTCACCCTGCGCCTGACCGTGCCCTTGCCCCCAGGGCCCTGTTTCTCCTGGCTTTTTGCTGAATTCATTCACTTTCCTTCTGCCTGACTGCCCATTTGGTGTGTTCCCTGCAGGTTTTGTCTTGTTCCTCTGCCTGGGGATCCTGACCATGCTGCGGCCCAATATGTATTTCATGGCTCCTCTCCAGGAGAAGGTGGTGTTCGGGATGTTCTTCCTGGGCGCGGTGCTGTGCCTCAGCTTCTCCTGGCTTTTCCACACTGTCTACTGTCACTCGGAGAAGGTCTCGCGGACTTTTTCAAAGTGAGTCAGCACGAGCGCGGTTGTGTGGTCTCGGAGGAGGTTTGGAGTTCTCGCAGCAGTTCCTCTTGGAAAGCGCTGCGTTCCCAAATCTTTAATCCTTGGGGAAGGGAGTGGTCACCAAATCCAGCGTGGTGTTGAGAGGGAACCACAGCTGGTTTTGGAGGGCTCTGCCCTGTGCCTGAGCACCTTAAATCCACCACTGAAATGATGAGGTGGATGATAAAAACTGGGAACCTGCAGCTCCCAAGGGAACAAACAGCCTTTGTGTCCCTCGTAGGAGTGAACTGAGGAGGGGTCTCGGTCTCATGAGACACGTTTGGCAGTTTCCAGTTTACTGGATGCTTTCAGAAGCTCTGGTTTGGATCCAATTTGGATTGAAACCAAATTGAAACAAACAGGATTCCCGGCAAAGTGGAAAGGCTGGGCAGTGGCCAGCGCCTCTTCCCGAGGTTGGGGAGCTTTGAGTTAAGCTCCCGTCGGTGGCACAGGCAGAGCAGCAGTGAGGCTTTCAAATAAGGTCTTGCTCACACGAGTCCGTCAAAGGCATTTACTTGGGTGCTTCTGGCTGGGAAATCCTGCCAACCCCCTTTGCACAAACGCCAGACATCCTGCGGGATCGTGCCTGCAGAACAAACTGTGCCGCCGTGCCCTCAGCAGAAGTGTCCTTGCCTACCGGGGAGGGCCCTTGCCACGGCCGCCGCGGCGGTGGGGGTAACGCAAGCGGCTGCGTTTCGGTGCTGAAATGGTTCCTGGATCGATAGATCGAAAGCACTTTGCAGAAGATAATAGTCAAATCCATATGCGCAAGGACTCGTGCCCGCTGCCTCCTGTCATGGTGGTTTGAGCACACGGCTCCTCTCGTATCCCCCCCCGGCTCCTGTTCATCCCGGCCGAGCTCTGCTGGCATCCCCAACGCCGCGTACGCACCCGGGCCCTTTCTCCTGTCTCAAATCGCATTGATGAGAGCCAAAATCCTCCCCTCTCCGGACACTCGGCTGCACCCACGGGGCCGTGGCTGCCTGCGGGGCCGTGGCTGCCTGCCTGGCCGCGGGGACTCCGTTTGGGACACAGACAGGCTGGGGGACACCGACACACCCTTACCAAGATGACATCAGGAGGGGGTGGTGAATTTTGGGGCTCGCTTGTGACTCTTTGTCATTACACCCCGGCTGCAGGTTGGATTATTCAGGAATTGCACTGCTGATCATGGGGAGCTTTGTCCCGTGGCTCTACTATTCGTTCTACTGCTCTCCGCAGCCAAGACTCATCTACCTCTCCATCGTCTGTGTCCTGGGCATCTCTGCCATCATCGTTGCCCAGTGGGACCGGTTTGCCACCCCCAAGCACAGGCAGACAAGAGCAGGTAGGAGTTCTCTGTCCTCGCCCCGAGTCCCCATCCCCGGGAGGGACTTTGGGAAGATCCCGTTGTGGGGTGGCTCTTCCCATTCGGGCAGAGCTCTCGGCATCTGCAGAATTAATTCCCCCAGAGCGCTACACCGCTCTGCAGCAGCTCCCGGCAGGGAGAGTCTCCTTCCTCCTCTCGCTGTGCCGGGGATTTAGATCCTGCACTGAGCAGGGCCTGAGCTCCGCCTGAGGTTTGGAGCAGACAGAGAGCATTTAAAAATAGCCCTGTAAGTGGCAGCCGGGTGGGCCGAGGCTGTGCCGCCTTCTCCGGGAAGCAGTTTGGCAGCGTGAACCTGCGGCTCGGGCAGAGGAGGGCGAGATTCCCTCGTCTCTCCCCTGCCAGTTCCACGCTGGCACGGACCTGCCTTCCTGGAGGCTGCAAGAGCGAGGCTGCCTCCGGCCCGCTCCGCACGCACCCCCTCTCCTGCCCCCGCTGCAGCTTAGACCAGCTTCACTCAGCGGGGAGAAACGCCTCTGCCTGCCCCCACCTCCCGGAGGGGCTCCTGCAGCAAAACGTCTCTCCTAGCAGCGTCCTCGCTACCTGAGGAGAGGCGATGCTGAGCTGGAGGCCGAGCAGCACCGCTGGCGCGTCACCCACAGACCCCCTCGGAGGAGGGCAGGGGACAAGGCGGGACTGCCACCCCCCCTGCTCCCCCCACGGCAGGGCTGGCCGCGATTCCGGCTCCTGGAGGGGGCTGCTGCGTTCCCCCGGCGCAAAGCGAGAGCGCTGGCTGGGCCAAATCCTGCTGCGAGGACAAGCCGCAGCCTCTCCGGGCTGGTGTTCCGCTGCCGTGCCGTTTGCTCTCTGCCAAACTAATTAGATGCCGGTGCTGAAAATTTTTCAGCGCTGCTAATTAGCACCTTCTCCTTGAGCTCCGAGCAGCTTCACCGAACAAATGACTCTGGCAAAGCCTCTTGAAGGGCTGGCTGGGGCTGCTGCTTTCCTCATGTCTGCCAGGCTCCGGTGCGATCCGAAGGGCCGGCACCTTCCCAAAGAGCCGTTCCCGTAGCCGGGGGTGGGAGCTGCCCCAGCCCCGCGGCTGGAGGGAGAACGCTGAGTGAGCTCTGCCCAGTCAGCACTGGTTTTGACTGGGA
Source organism: Anarhynchus alexandrinus (assembly GCA_008711295.1). Lineage (NCBI taxonomy): Eukaryota > Metazoa > Chordata > Aves > Charadriiformes > Charadriidae > Anarhynchus > Anarhynchus alexandrinus. The sequence continues at coordinate 105,096 of VUYV01000480.1, read as the reverse complement.
CGTAGAGCTGTAAATCCCTCATTTGGTGAAGGATAAATGCCGGGGGGGGGTGGATAATCTGGGACTGAGGGAGGAAAAGCTGCTGGTGCCTCCAGGAGCTTCCCTTTGCGCAGGACGAGGGTGAGAGGGGAGCAGCGGCAGTTTGCTGATCTCTCCTCTCGGCCGCAGGCGTCTTTCTGGGGCTGGGGCTGAGCGGCGTGGTGCCCACCATGCACTTCACCATCGCCGAAGGGTTCGTGAAAGCCACCACCGTCGGCCAGATGGGCTGGTTCTTCCTCATGGCCGTGATGTACATCACGGGCGCGGGGCTTTACGCCGCCCGCATCCCCGAGCGCTTCTTCCCGGGCAAGTTCGACATCTGGGTGAGTGCGGGCAAGGAGGCGGTGAGCACGGGGTGCTGCGGGGATGGAGGGCGGTGAGCTCTGAGGTGAGCAGGGAGGTGGCCGGGGGTGTCCTGGTGCATCCCAGCACATATATGGGCAACCAGACCTTGAGCAGCCACTGCCAGCAGGCAGGGCAGGCCAAAGTACAGGGTGGAAAACACCGCCTGGGAGCAAAGGAGGGGGGAAAAGGAGCTCAGAGGACAGTCCTGGGGTGGTGCGGAAGCAGCGAGGAGGAGGAGGTGTTCCCAGCATTGCTTTGTCCCCTTTGGTCTGGTCTAAAGGGCTTCTTTCGCTTCCTCTGCAGTTTCAGTCGCACCAGATCTTCCACGTGCTCGTGGTGGCTGCGGCCTTCGTCCACTTCTACGGGGTGTCGAACCTGCAGGAGTTTCGCTACGGACTGGAAGGGGGGTGCACAGACGACTCTCTCCTCTGAGAGCGCCTGGTTTTAGTACAAGCTTCCTAAGTGCTTTTTAAACTCTTGTCTTTGCTAAAATCAAAGGAAGACTCAAAACTGTTTGGGGTTGTTGGTTGGTTTTTGTTTTTTGTTTTTTTTTTTTTTTTTTAAAGGAAAAAAAAAAAAGAAACAAAAATTCTTTAGCGAAGTTGTCGACCAAATCCTCCTCCCCCCCCGCCTTTGCCACGCGAGGTGAGGAGGGGGCCCTGGCAGCACACCGGGGTGCTCCCCCCAGCCCCTTTCCCAGGCATGCCCATTCCCCACAGCCAAGGGCGCGGGTACCCCGCTCCCGGCACAGCCCAGCACCGCCGGAGCCAGCAGAGTCACGCACTACCAGGCCCAGGGCCAGAGAGGTGGTTTGTTTTTGCATATCCCTCACAGCAACACCGCTTGGGGTGGGGGGCAGCTCTGCGACCCCCCCCCAGCGCTGCTGCCCGGGGCACAGATTCACGTAACTTAAGTTTTAATTGTCTTTTTTGTTTGTTCGTTTGTCTTTTTTTTTTTTCTTTGACAAAGTAATGTAAACAGAAATGAGAGAATATTTAATATTTAATACTAAGCTTTAAAAAGACTTGCTGCCACCGCAGTGTCCGCGGCTCCCTCGCTGTCTGTGGTAGGAAAGGAAGGACAGTGTGGTAGGGGAATGTAGAGCTGCTGTAGCTGATTGAAATAAAAAGGTCAATAGTTCCGTGTCGTGCTGGTGGTGTCTGTCTCATTATTTTTTGGGGGTGAGTGTAGAGAAGTGCCTGGGGAGAGGGTGCTGAGCACCCCCAGGAGCAGCCCAGAGGGGCAGTGAGTCTGGACAGTCCCAAATAAAACACAGGAAAGCCTTTGAGTGTTGTGGGGAGGGGAAGAAAGGCTTCCCCGGGGGGGAGAGGAGGGGGCTGTGAGCTGCCTGCGCACAGCAAAGGGCTCTTGGCCTGTCGGAAGCGCTGCTGCAGCCCCGCTGGTGTGTGGGGAGGGAAGGACGGGACCCTTCATCAGCGTCTCCTGGCGTAGAAGTGTGTGAGAGTGACCGTCCAGCACAGACGGTCAAGGGGGGATTAGAGGGGAAGAGCTGAGCCGAATAAAGCTCCTCTCCGGCAGCTGAAGCCCATTACCTCACAGAGGGGTGAGGGAGGAGCGCCTGGCAGGGCCACCGAAGCCACTGGGCCACAGCCGGTCACTGGTGGCACATGTCCCTGCTGTCCACATGTCCCTGCTGCTGCAGGGAAGGGTGGTGTGGTGGCCCGTTGTTTGAGCTGTTTGGATGTGGCCCGGCTTTGGGGACCTGCCTGGAGCCCCCAGGGCCGGGAGCAGCAGGTTCCCCGGCTGCAGCACAACCTACAGCAGGTCCTGCGTGTCCCTGTGTCCCACCCCGGCCAGGGCACTGGTGGGAGAGGTCACCCAAGCGCTCCGGGCTTAAATCCAAGCTTGGAGGTGACTCAGCCGAGCCCTTTCCCCTCCCAGCAAACCCCCAAGGACAGCTCAGCAGTGCGAGAGCTGCGCTGGAGACCGAAACCCTTGAGTCACACACGGAGTTGAACAACACCCGAGTGCTCTAATCCTATATAGAGAGTACAGGACAACATCTTTGTGATTAAAATGAAAATTTGGATACACAGGGAGGCTCCAGAGCTGCTGTGAGCTGAGCGTAACTCTCAAAGAGCAGAGACTCACCCGCGCTACAGCTGGGGTCTCCACGGGGAACAGCAGAGAGCACTGGCTGAGTGCCACTAATCAAGAAAATTGTCTTTAAAATTCGCCCGAGGAGCCAGGTAAGCAGCGATGGATGACGAACCTTCACACATGCACACAGAGCGCTTTTGTGCTTAAGGTTTTTGAAAATGACACACCAGCAGCAACTACGTGACGCAGCCAGGTACCGAGACGCAAGTGCCGGCAGTCGGGGAGCGGTTCTAGCACAGGCAGGGGGGTGGAAAATGGAAAACGTCACTTTTCCAGGATGACAGGACATAGGAAATGGTCATGATCCTGCGCATGCATGCACACTTTGGACAATCCCAATTCACCCTTTTGTCAACCACTACTGTCACCGCTTCTGTGTTATTTCCATCCTCTCCTCCTACCACAGGGCTCTGACCGTTTCCTGACAGAGAGCAGAGATCAAGCTCCTTCCCAGGCAGAGGAAAAGCCATGACACGGCTCAGATAATATTACTCAAACCTTTTTGAACATAGATATTCTATCAGGAACTGCCAGCAAGCAATAGTATAAACTACTATTAACAACAGAAAACCTCACCAGATGTAATTTTTTAACTGCTGGCAAGAGGGAATGTGCCTCCACGCCTGGAGTTTAAGAACGACACCATGGAGCAGATGTTTTAATCATGCTCAGGACTGGATCCGAGGTGAAAAGGCAAGAGGCTGCGCTGGCGGCAGGTGCAACGTGCTTCGCCCTCCAGCCCCTGGTGTTTTCTGCTGGGGGCTCCTACACACGTCTCTCTGCGGCTCTGGGAGGGGGACGCTGTCTGCGGTGTTCCCTTCCGAGCCCACTGCCAAAGCCACAGCGAGCAGCCGCAGAGGTGAAGAGTTTAGTTTGCTGCCACCTCTTGCTAAAGGGGGCTCAGCGCCGTGCGGGCGTAGGGGCAGGCAGAGGAACGCTGCAGCCTGCGGATCCACAAAAGGCACATTCTGCTTTAACCAAAGAACTTAGGCTGCGTGGCGGTAGCGTAGCAAACAGAGAACAGCAGTGAAATATGTATTGCTGGAAGTAATTTTCACTGGCTTGCACATTCTCCCAATAATATTCACTTTATGAATGCAAAACTGCGGTAATTATATTCCTGAAGCTGAAATATGTGTAGCAACCTAAATCCGACGGGGAAGAGGCTAAATTCCAGCTGCGTTCACCGTCAGCGCCACATCCCAGAGAAGGCTCCAAAGACTTTCACTTCAGTCCATGTCCAAAGGATGACAAGACTCCATTTGGTCCTTGTCTTAAATCTCCGTGTATTCTATCAGACATGTATTAACATTACAGCAATGGAATCTATCACGAATAAATAGATTTGTCATCTTCTAAAAGTTCTCCTGTGCAGCTTTACACTGAAAAGCGCTGAAGGTCCTCTCGGCATGGTTTGTGTAAGAGACTACCACTGGTGTAAAGACATACCGCATCTTGGTCCTCCAGCCTTTTAAATTACAGCTCAGGTACAACGCGACCCAGGAGAACGAGGATAATCACTGGTACTGTCTGTAGTCGCCAAACGGAGAGGGCTGCAGCTGGGAGGGGTCATCCGAAAACTGAGGGCCTGCGGATGAGGCAAGAGAAAAAATAAAGGCAAATAATAAAATACCAAAAGGCAAGAGATTCTTCCTACTCCCAGCATAAAACAGTCACAGCATTTTTAATGTAAATCCCGTCTAAAACTAATGAAGCCAATAACACGACTTTACATCTGATTTTTTTGTCCCTCAAAGAAGTTTAAGGGCTTTACGCATTGATGAGAGCCTCAGTTCAATAAGGAGTGTGTTTTTATCTCCTTTATTAATGGGGAAAGGAATCAGAGCAGCGAGAGAGAAACATTTGCAGTCACCTAAAGGAGCTGGAAACCTATGCCTTATTGCCCTGCGGTTGAACTTAGCCACCCTGTAAAGGTTTACCCACCGTAACTTGCCCGACAATAAAGCAAGCCAGTGAAACGGAACAAATCATTGTGGAGTCAGCTTCCCGACTCCTCTTGCTGACGTTCTGCTGGAGGGAAGCAATACGTTTACTGTATGCCAATTTTAGAGAGAATAAATTGTAACAGACAAATGATACCCTTTCTCTAAAGCAGATTAAGCTTAAAATGTCTTTGTATTAAGAACAGAAATTCTTATAATTTAAACCGAACAAAGAACATCAGTGAACAAACCTGAGAGAGGAAGCCTCTCAGGAATTTGTGGCTTGCTACTGATCCTTTTGACACTACTGGTTTTCTCTGTATTCTTCCCAAAATAAGGTGGGGCAATAGAGGTGTTAAGTATTTTGCACAGGCAAGCATTAACACAAATGGGTACCGACTCAGCTAACCGCCACCTCAGCTTGCATTTTACTTAGAAAAAACATAAGGGATCTAGTTTTTGGAGCAGTTTAGAAAAAAAAACTGCCGTGACCCCCCCCTCTTTGGAATTTTTCATCTGTATCTGCCCCCTGACCTCCACCACCCCATTTAAGCCAGGGCTGCCCGCACTTGGGGGGGCACATGGACCACAGCTGAACCGCCAGAACCATCCCTCTCACCCACAACTGGCTGCTCGCTGTTCCCTCAGACCTGCCGCATCACCCCACCACCGCCTCAAATACCGCTGCCACCGCCTGACGGGTTGTGTGGCTGCACCAGGGGACAGGGCAGGACAGCAGGGACGTCCCTGCTTTCAGCCCCGCGACCTCCAGTCGCCCGGTGGGGAAAAGCTGATGATACTCTTGTCTCATCAGCATCGCACAGCTCCTCCGTGGCTTTCTGCAGCCTTCGAAGCCGGCGGCCGGCAGAGCAGAGGTACTCTGCGATAAGACTGATGACTCAAAGGGGGACGTGGGGAAGGGCTGCGCTACAAAAGCCTCGCGATACCACAGCCTGACGGCTCCTTACCATTCGGAAACTGCGTGGAGGCAAATCTTGTTAACAGAATACCAGCTCCTTCAATTAAAGCGAGGAGAATTCCTCCCATCGCAGCAGATCCCACCATGGCAACAGGTCCATCTCAAAATAAGAATCACAAAACAACACTTTTCACTTCTTCAGTGCATTACTTCACATATTATAGCTCTCTTTCGTTATAATCGCTCCTATAAGCAGACTCAGATGCAGTAATTTCACGTCCATTAAGCCTCATTAGCATCACCTATAAAAGGATAATTACTGGGCAACTGCCCCCCTCTTCCTCAAGGAAACAAAGGAACACTGGTAATGTCTCACATAATTATTACTTTCAAAAGCACAGGACAAAAGTTTCAGATTATCTTTCAATTTCCCTGAGAAAGTAAATTCCAATTTGGGTATCGCACACTGTTGCTCCCCTGTAACAATGAGTCCTGGACATTTAGAATACAGCAGTTTTTCAATTAACGTCCTCCCCAGTGCTCAGTTTCTTACTTCTGGCGGCCAATATGGCTCCAGTGAGGGCTCCGCTTGTGATCGAATTCCACGGATCTTCTTTCCCTCTCATTCTGACCATACTGCAGTCAATCATGGAGAAGAGGCCTCCCCAGACAGCAAAGCTACCTGTTAACGGATAAACAAAGACCAGTTTGGAGAAAACAGCCAAGCCAGCCATGCTGCACCCACTCGAGCGATGGCATAGCGTGAGCGTGCTGCCTTTCAGACACGGAAGAACGTTCAGACTCACAAAGAACTAAACACAGGTTAAAATCAACACTGAGAAACATTCTCAACTTGCCCGTGACAGACGTATTACACACACGCACATTTTATATGTAATCTCACTGGTTTATATTTAATGACAGGAAGCTTATCAAGGAGTGATTATAACGGAACTTCCATCCGAATAAAGCTACATTAGCTCAGGGAACTTTCATATTTTTCACTTTTTAAACGTATTTCCTCGTAGAGAATGCCGCAGAGTAATTTTGCACCTTATCCTAATCCTGCTCCCAACACCTCAGAAGATCGGTAGTGGTCAGTGGCGGACAGCAAATACAAAGAGACTGTGACAGTTAACAGAATGCAAATTCTAAAGTCTTTTAACAATAATGTGTTTTAAAAATGAAAAGAAATATTGATCTCCAGGCTCATTTGGGGAAAGCTACTGTTTAGAATAAGTTCAGCCCTCCTTAATTTGAGATGTCTTAATGCTTATACCAGCTTAATAGCAGCTACAATCCAGGAGGAGCCTCTCTCTGTGCAGAGTCACCACCGCTGCAGCCACAAAGCCTTTTCAGCCTCTGGCCCCCCATTTAAGTAGTTCTGCTGCAGCCGACATTTCCCCGCTCAGCACCACTCTCCCATCTTCTCCTTCTGTAATGTATTAATTCAATTTGCCCGGCAGAACGGCACAGCGCAGTGCGTGACCACAGCGTGACCTTCAATAGGTCACAATGACATTTTGACTCAAGCTGCAGCTTTGTGATTTTTAGACTGTTATGCACAAAATTCACTCGACAAAAATGACTCAAATTTACCAAGCTGACCCCAGGGGAACAGTCTGAAATCCTACCCAGTCCCATGCATCCACTTCATAGTTTCTCCAAGTTTCATAATTTCTTTTAATGAGTCAATTTTGTTTATTTTAAAACCCTGTACACAATGCACAGGCTCCCAGGCAGCTCTGCACAGAGCTGGTTAAAATATCACAGAATCATAATAGAATAGAATTTAGGTTGGAAGGGACCTTAAAGACAAACTCTTTAAGAGTTCCACCCCCCTGCCATGGGCAGGGACACCTCCCATCAGCCCAGGTTGCTCCAAGCCCCGTCCAACCTGGCCTTGAACACCTCCAGGGATGGGGCAGCCACAGCTTCTCGGGGCAACCTGGGACAGGGGCTCACCACCCTCACAGCAAAGAATTTCTTCCTCATATCTCATCTCAATCTCTCCTCTTTCAGGTTAAAACCGTTCCCCCTCATCCCATCGCTCCCCTCCCTGATCCAGAGTCCCTCCCCAGCTCTCCTGGAGACTCTTTAGGCACTGGAAGGGGCTCTGAGGTCTCCCCGGAGCCTTCTCTTCTCCAGGCTGAACCCCCCCAACTCTCCCAGCCTGTCCTCCCAGCAGAGGGGCTCCAGCCCTCGCAGCATCTCCGGGGCCTCCTCTGGCCCCGCTCCAACAGCTCCGTGTCCTTCTGCTGTGGGGACCCCCCGAGCTGGAGGCAGCACTGCAGGGGGGTCTCCCCAGAGTGAGCAGAGGGGCACAATCCCCCCCTCGCCCTGCTGGCCACGCTGCTGGGGATGCAGCCCAGGATGGGGTTGGCTTTCTGGGCTGCTATCGCACATTGCCGGCTTGTGTTGAGCTTCTCATCCATCAGAACCCCCAGGTCCTTCCCCTCAGGGCTGTTCTCCATCCATTCTCTGCCCAGTCTGGATTTGTGCTTGGGATTGCCCCTTGACTGGACCTTGCACTTGGACTTTTTGAACTCCAGGAGGTTTGCACAGGCCACCTCTCCAGCCTGTCGAGGTCCCTCTGGATGGCATCCCTTTCCTCCAGTGTGTCAATCGCTCCACACAGCTTGGTGTCATCGGCAAACTTACTGAGGGTGCATTCCACCCCACTGTCCATTAACCCATGAACACAGGCATGTTTCCTCCACACTTAAACTAATCCTGGATGCGTCAGAACCATATTTACTCATTGCTTGGAGTAACAAACCCCGCTGAAGCCCAGCTGGCCCACAGCTCTTGCACCACCTTATATTCCCAAACTGGGTTATCTACCAACAGTCAACTGACTGCAACAACAACACGAAATTAATTACCTCCCAGTTGTGGAGCTCTTGTCTTGATAGCTGTCAAACTTCCCCGCAGCCGGTGGTTTACACCCTACAATAAAAGAGGAACGCCAGTTAAAATAAAAGCGTGAAGTCTCACAGCCAATCTGACTGTATATAGCAAAAACTTGCCACGGGCCTGACATATTTCTAAGCACCGTCAACAGCCGTGATCAGGAGCGGACAGAAACTGCATTTTACACATACTTAAGTATTTACCTCTCCCTTATAATGTACCTGTCCACCACAGAAATTAATTACAGCCACCAGGCATTAAACAATTTGAGCTCAAAGTTTGCTTGAGTGGCCTAGCGGGGACTGAACGAGACATTTAAAGTAACACTTTTAGCAAGATAAGCATCTTTGGTTTTCACGTGTATCATTTCTTTGCTCCTATCTGATGCCTGGTCACCTCATGCAGTTTGCGCACAAGACACCAGCGGAGCAAACGGCAGCATGAGGTGCAGGTAACCACAGGGAGGAGACTCTCTCCATGGAGAAGAGGGAAATCCACCCAGAGAAGAGTGCCCTGGGGCTGCGTTAGAGGAAAACTGCATGCTGTTATATTACATTTCCACCAGTGTTTTATCTATTTTAGTACAACCACGTCAACACTATTGCATATGCCCACATACCAGGAGCACTGTGCTCGGCTGGCAGCTGCAATGTCACTAGTTGTCCCGAATTTAGTCATTCCTGCTGGTCAGGTGGAGTATTTAGTCCTTTTCCCATCAGCCCAGTAGCTGAGAGAAGCAAGCAGCTCAGCTTCTACACATGGTGCTGAGCCTTCCAGAGTCTAACACTAAACACGTCACCCAGGACCCCACAGAATTATGACTAGGCATTTTCCTAAACTTTAAGAAGATTTAAAAGAACATACACCCAAGTTTTATTTTTGATACAAGCACTCAGAAGTGTGGGCAGGTTTATTTAATAAGTCTTAACCAAAATTAAGAATGTAGTTAAGCATATAATCCTTTTCAAGTTAAGCACCTGCAGGATCTGACTAGTTTGGAAACAGTTATTTATTTACAAAACTTACCCCAAACCGATGGCTTATTAAGTGCCACACAGTAACACCAAAACACACTCAAACAAAAAACCCTTTTATATGAACCCAGAGAAACATCTTAAACAAATGTTCAAGTAGAAATTGGATCTTATCTTATCAAATGTCTCTACAACAGGTTTATAGTCAAAATTTTGCAGCAGAAATCCTGAAAGTGAAAACTGACTTGCATCAGCTCAACTTCAACTTTCACATCTATGCACACTTCTGCATTTAAACAAAACCCAACTATCAAAAAAACCCCAGTTAATAAAAAATGTTAATAATTAAATAAGAGTTTAATTAAAGAAAATAATACCCCCCAATATAAATCTGAAAGAGAGAAAGATTCTTCCTTTGAGTCTTTCCATTTCGTAAAAGGAAGGGAGAGGGTGGGCCAGAGGAAGAAGAACAGCCCAGGCTTCATATCTTTACGTGCAGACAGAACGAAAGGCAGAAGATCGGCCAGACGGACATATTCCCCCTCCTGCGGGAGATGTCTCTCAGCCAGGGAGGGCAGCTGGCTGCCAGCGTCCCACTGCTGCCACCCGATCCAACAGGGAAAGCAGAACTTTCACCCAGAAAGATGAAGGAGCCATCTGGATCCTGAGCCGGCCACCAGATGTACCCTCCTGGTTTGGATTAATGACATACAGGCCATTAATCAGTCCCACTCACTGCACAAGGATTTCTTCTCTTTTACCTTCGGCTGGCCGGATTCACTGTTGACGGACAGAGAAAGCAGGACCGTGCTCTGAATGCATTCTTAAATGATTTTACTCACCACTGGGGAATTTCTGAACCCCTTGATAGCTTGGAAAATGCCACCTCCTATTGCTCCCATCGTGAAAGCACCTCCACAGTCATCTACTATCCTCCAGGGACTATAAGGAAAAATAAAGATGAAAATACTAAATTCCATCATGTTAAACCACGTGAGTAACTGTAACAGATCCACCACTCATGCGTTGAGTGTAACTGGAGTGAAAATCAAGCCTGCCAGCTGTCCTGTCTCACATCCAGCTTGCCAAGCAGACATCAACAAAACACAGGGACAGGTAATATCACAGCAAAACAAACTCGAGGTTCACCCAGAGTCTACCAACCCATCTCTCTGGAGTGGTAAGCATCAAATGTATAGAAGAATTGCCTGAACTCCTCACACAAGGCAGAAAGATGTATTTCCATCATGGAAAACTTGTGCGGAATTCCAGCTCAGCCCTACTTACGGAGTGTAAATAGCTTTAAATTTATTGTTCTCATTTTCATCTTGACCTACAGAAAACTTAGGTGGCAAATTCAATGAGAGTCAGTTCACAGCTGGCACAAAACACCACTTTCCTGAATTACTCATGCTTTTACTTAGTTCTGGTTATTTAAATGAGAGTCTTCAAAGTCATCTGTTGTTAAACTGAAAAGGTTTTTCCTGATGCATCCTGGATCTCTGAAGTTCATTCAGACTAAACACAGACCTAGTCAGAGGTCCAGAAGACCACGATTCCTACCTCCAACAACACAGAGCATCAAATGTTTCCGACCAGCGAGCAAAAGCTTTGCAACAGAAAGAGCGCCTTCCTTGCAGCAAATGCTTTCAACACCAGTGAGATGAGCTTTAATTTGGGGTTCAAAACCACTGACAAGCATTAGAGCCTTGTAACTCTCTGCCACTAAACTGAGCTCCTAAACTAGGTGAGCACTAACCCGCTATTAACCTCTGTTGCCACCGCTGGTAATTTCAAAGCATAAAATAACAAAGTTATTGTGTTTCTTTCATCTGATATCAAAATCTCACAGCAGAAGCCAAGCACTTAGATGACTGTAACTCATGCACTGTCAATAATCAGAAAACCTAGCAACCCGTCTCTCTGGAGTGGTAAGCATCAAATGTATAGAAGAATTGCCTGAACTCCTCACACAAGGCAGAAAGACGTATTTCCATCATGGAAAACTTCAACAACATGCAGGGTCACAAAACCGGACACTACGGCAAGCTCAGTGTTGACGTTAGCGAATCACAGACACCAGCACCGATGTGTATTTCCGACTGCACTCGGAACTTCACATTTCTGTTCATGAGGACTCCCCACAGCACCCAGCTCCTACACGTGAGAGTCCATCTTCATCGATCCGTTTTGAATCCACCACTTTTCTACTTCACAGAATACATTAATACTCTTCTGCTGTTAAGGAGTGACAAACAACATCTCTTTTCCCCAGACCCCTCTGCTGTACCGCATATTTTGTCATGAGGATTTTTTTTATTCCTGCAAAAAAATTCCAAAAAACTCGCAGTCCCTCCTCCTACACGTTCTCCCAGGCTCCTCACTTTCATGACCTACTTCTGCATCCCTCCCTACCTCCGCAGTCACTTTAATGAGAGAGTGTAGCCACCTCTGTGCGCCTTCTAAACGAAGGTAAATTGCTTGTTTGCACACGTGGCATTGTTTGCTTGCTTTGCTTTTCCATCCTGGCATCGCTTCATTGTTCCAAACGCACCAGAACCCCACCCAAATGCCACCAGTGATCTCCCCAGTGACAGTGACATCCAGGTCCCAAACCCACGCTGATTCAGAAACCAGTGGAAGGATCGTACATTATCCCACCACACATCACCCTTCTTTTTTATTGCCCTGCCTGTAACATGCTTTCATCTCATGTTCCTTACAAATCCCCTCTAGCTTTGACTAAATTAAATAATTTAGCCCCACTGCACATTTTATTTTCCTTCCCCTATTTCCTGCATTTAATGATCAGAAAAAGGTTACAGGCACACTGTTGTCAGAGATGCCGAGATGAAAAGCGACTAAGTCTTTCTTCTCAGGGCTTTTTTTGTTGTTTTGTTCTTTTCCACATCTTCTGTCCAGATTTTGATCTACTCTGTTATGAATAAAACATCTCATCCCAAGTCTCTTCTTTCGTTAGCTTGCTAACAGTGATCTTGTTAAAAGGCTTTCTGGAAATCTAAATAGATTATGTAAAGTGGTCTTCCTTTGCCTACAAGGTCAAAGAATTCCAATTTAGCAAATCGTGAGTGTTCTTTACAGAAGCTTTGTTAATTAGACCCCAATCATGGAATGCTTTCCTCGATTTTTTCCATCTTTAACCCTACTTCAGATGTCAAGCTCATTAGCTGTTACCTTTGGGATTCTTAATTTTCCTTTTAAACTACCCTCCAAGCCTCCACAGGAGCAGCTTTTAAATGAGAAAAGGCCTTTGATACCAGCACAGCCATTTCGTATGTCAGCTCCTTTGAACTCCTGGATAGATGCCGTGTGCATCTGAAAAATGACACAAAACACCCCACAGTCCCTGGCAGTACTTGACCTCCGTAGAGGAAAGAATTGGAAGAGAATAAAAGAGATTATTCCATTATTAATTTGGCACTTATCTACAAGCTTAATGTTACTGTTAATTGTTTCCCTGACTTTAAGGGGAGCCCTCACAGTAGGGAAATTATGTGCTCGCTGCTACACACAAGATAAGGTCAGATTCCTGTGCCCGATGGCAATCAAGATCACTTAGAGATGAGGAGAGCAGAGGTCAGGCCTTCGCTTATGCCAGGGCCTGGGGCAGCCACATACCAGCTCCACTGACTGGAGAGGCAGAAGATACCCCACACCTCAGACGCAGGCAGAGGGAGCTGTGGCGGCTCACAGCACTGTTTGGCTCAATAAAAAGAGGAGAGGGTGGCAGGGCCAGTGGAGCGAGGAACGCCAGCGGGTGCCACGCCAGCTCTGACTGCCCGTGAGCCAAGACCCTCGCTCAGAGGGGTGAATCGTCCCTCCAAGCTGCACAGCCGCCTGCAGCTCTCCTAACGGCCAACAAACCACGAGAGTTGCAGGCCACTGTGTTTAACAAAGCTGCCTTTTCTCAGCACCCACAGTTCAGCAGGGCACCAGCCTGACACACCAGCTCTGCTGCAGAAGAGGCAGCACTTCATCCTCATCGTCGAACTGTCGTGATATGCCAAGCCTGAACAGCCTAACCTCTGCCACCCCCATCAGCCACTCAGGCCATTCCCAGCACGGACCAGACTACACAGCGATCCGTGCTTCTAACGAAGGCGACCGCGATGCAAATTACAGCCAGGTCCTACAGTGTCACCTTCCCCTGAGGTCACAATGCTCCCAGAAACAGGAGTTCCCAGGGAGCTGAACGCCCCCCCCATCGCTGCAGAGGGAGAGAGATAACAGGGTGACAAACTTGAGAGATAATGGGCACAAACTTGACCACAGGAAGTTCCATCTTAACATAAGGAGGAACTTCTTTACTTTGAGGGTAGCAGAGCACTGGCAGAGGCTGCCCAGAGAGGTGGGGGAGTCTCCCCCTCTGGAGCCATTCCAAACCCGCCTGGACGCCGTCCTGTGCCACTGCTGGAGGTGCCCCTGCTCTGGCAGGGGGTGGCACTGGGGAAGCTCCAGAGGGCCCTTCCAACCCCCACCAGTCTGGGATTCTGTGACAAAGGGGACAAAACAGTGTGGGGCCCCTGACAGACCCCCAGCTCAGCAGCAACATGTCCCTATGGCATGACCCTACCAAAGGAGGCATGAGATTACCTGGAGCCCACAGCAATCAATAAATAAATAAAATTAATTTTGCTGATGTCCTAAACTTCGTGCTATAGAAAGGTGGAGCTGACATTTATGGAGAAACTTAAAACGTCACAGCAAACTGCAAAGCTTTGGGAGAAGCCCTGCGAAGAGTCACAGGTCTCTATTTGTAGAGGCTGCATGCTTAACCCCGAGCCTAACCTCTCATTTAAATGTTTTATTCCTACAAATAAAACCTTTCAAGTTGCAACCAACGCGGCTGCGAACGTTTACAAAGACACTGCATAGACGTGACGGGTGTTGGGTGCCCCCAGGCCGGGGGTAAGGCTGCCTCTGCGGCCAGGCCGGTGCGCTCCCGCCTCATGGAAGCGGGGGAAGGAGAAGGGCAGGGTCACCGGGCCCTGAGGGGACACCGAGGGGACACCGAGGGGACACCGAAGTGCCCCCGACCCGGCAGCGCCTGCCCAGAGGCCGCGACGCTCGGCGGCCCAGGCGCGGGGCAGGCCGCAGGGCCCAACCGCCACACCGGTACCTCTCCCCGCCTCAAGGGAGGCTCCACCGGGGCTCGGTACCGGCGGGGCTTTGCCTACCCAGGCCCCGAGCCACGGGACGGCCCCTCAGCCGGCGCGGCCCGGCCCANACAGCCCCGGTCCCCCCACCGGTGCCCCGGGAACCCGCCGGGCCCCGCGGCCGCCCCTCACCAGGGCTCACGCGCGTACTCCTCCATCTTGTCAGGCGCCACCGCCCTCGCCCGCCTTCCCGCGGCGCGATTGGCTCCCCGCCCCGGCGCCGGCCAATGGGTGGCGGAGGGCGGGACTAAGGCCCGCGCGGAGGTTGCTGCGCATGCGCTGTGCCCCCTTCGCCCCGCCCCGCGCTGACTGATGGCGGCGGAGCTTTACCGGGGCCTCTGCCGCGGGGGGGGATGGGTTTGCTCCGTCTGCCGGGTCCACCGGCCTCATCGGTGCCGTCCTCGGGCACCAGTCGTCAGCGCGGGTCCCTGGGGAAGGGGAGAGGGCGCGTAGATGGGGCTGCCCCCTGGCAGGGCCCGCTGTGGTACCCCCGAGTGCAGGTGGGGGTAGGGGGGATGATGGAGGAACAGAGCGTACAGGAGAGCTGCGGAGGGGCTCTCTCAGGGAGTGGAGCGGGGAATGGCTTCAAACTGGAAGAGGGGAGATTCAGAATTAATATTAGGAAGAAATTCTCTCCTGTGAGGGTGGTGAGCCCCTGGCGCAGGTTGCCCCGAGAAGCTGTGGCTGCCCCATCCCTGGAGGTGTTCAAGGCCAGGTTGGACGGGGCTTGGAGCAACCTGGGCTGGTGGGAGGTGTCCCTGCCCAGGGCAGGGGGTGGGACTGGATGGTCTTCAAGGTCTCTTCCCACCCAAGCCATACTGTGATTCTATACATAATTTCTCTAGGGCTAGGCCCTTGTCACGGCACTCTTGACAACAGCCTGAAACACAAAGCAGCTTTTATTTAGGCCTCGAATAAACCGTGCCTGTAGTAAAAGCGTGAACAAACCTGAGGGGCACAGATCTGCTCTGCCGATCCTCAGGCCACTGATCTGTCAGTAAATGCATCCCAACAGAAAACACTGAGCACCCTGGAAGTGGAAGAGGAGGAGAAGCCTGGCGGCGCCCGGCTGGAGCGGAGGAGGAGGAGACCTGCCTGGTGGTGGAGGGGTCTGTGTGGGGCCACATGCTCATGCTGGGGTCGTCCATCCCACTGGAGCTGCTGAGACACTCAGGAGCGGCGCCCACCTCGCTCCTGGCACTGCTGAAGCAGCTGGGCTGACCCCGAGGTGTCCCTGGGGACGCTCCTGTGGGCCGGGCAGCGTGGGCGAGAGCTGGGCCATGAGGTCCCCCTCAAGAGATGTTGCCTGCAAGAGGGCAGTTCTCCAGGGAGGCCGGGAAGGCAGAGCTGAAAACCAGAGAATTTGTCTCTGCGCTGGCAGCAAATGGCAGGGCAGCCTGCAAAGCCCCCGGAGCCTTTCCCAACATGTTTGCAAGTGCTCTAAGTTGTAAATTGCTTATTCTTTTCACACTCCTTATTTAACCTTACACGCTGCACTCTCTTGTAAGGGTGGTAAATCATTCGGTCGCAATAGGCGATGCGGATTGTGCACCGAGGCACTTAATTGCTCTAATAAATCATGGACTGAAGCAATGGAAAGGAGGTGAAATGCTCCCCCTGCTTTAATTTGCTGGTTTTGAAGGCTTTGAAAGACTCCTTGTGAATGTTGGCCTTCACGGTGTGGGTGCTGCGATGGCATGTTTGTCCTTAATTTAAGGCAGGATGGGAGCAGAGGGTGATGCAGTATTGGAGATAACCAGAAGGTGGTATTGTGGCTTCTGCTTTGGCCAAGGAGGGGAGATGGGAAGAGTGGAAAATCTCAGCATCCTTTCAGCCGCCGGAGTGTGGTCTCTCCACTGTCATGTCCTCTGTTACTGCTGTGACCGGTCCCACACTAGTCTGACCCTCCTTAGGATGGCAATTTCTTGTAGTAGCCCTTTTCATTTCCCCTAATGAGTGGCAGGTTGATTATATCAGGCTCAATGATGATTCTGGTCGTCCCTTTCACAAGCTGTGGGAGAGCTTGTGAAATTCCCTGCTGAGCCCATGTGGTGCTCGAGCTGCAGTGGCCAGAGTCACCAAAGGGACCTCCAGTAGATCAGCTGGGGGTGCTGGTAGCACCTCCGGGCAGGCTGCTGGAAGGTGCTCAAGGGCTTTCTGGGGTTTTCTGAATTTCCCTACAGCCAGGAGCCTGTGACTTTCTCAATATATAATGTCTTTTCCTCACTTCCCTCGCTCTCGCCTGAGCAGCTGTTTTGCAGTGGGAAGTTTTGGGTGAAGTTGCGGTTGGTTTTGGGAGCGGTTTCTATCGCTGGCTGAGACACCAACATGTTCCAGAGCAGCCGCGTGTCACAACCAGGCAGGGAGATGTCACCTGCTTTCTCAAGGAACACTTTATAAAATGAAAAAAAGATCAGTGCATTTAACCTTCCCTCCCGCAGGCTGTGAAGGAAAGGGAAATAACCGATTAGAGGAATCCATTCAATTTTCAGTTGTCCTTTATCAGCTAATAGGAAAAAAATAAAGGAAGATGGACAGTCCTCGGTGGTGGCACGAGAGGTGGGAGCACAGGAAGCTTTCCCAGCTCTGCCATAGATCCTGTACATGTGCCTGGTACTTAATGTGCCTCTGTCTCTGTTCCTCATCTCTAAGACGTGGCTAATCATGTTGCTGTGTTTCAAAGGAGCGTTGTGCAGAAATATTCATTAGTGCCTCCGAGGTGCTCGGTTGCTATGGAGATGGGGATCCTGATAAATGTGGAGACTGATGGAGCCTCGGCGGAGATTCGGAGCTGCTGGGAGCTGCTGTGTGCCAAACCGCACCGTACTGCGCCGCGCCGCACTCCCCTGACTGGCACAGCTTCAAAGGGACGGCGTCAAGCCCGCGGTGGCCGGATCCGGCTGCGGAGCGAGGCCCAAGGGTCCCCGCACACATCCCCAGTCCCCGTTGCTGGTGGCCTGTGAAAGAGCAGCCGGTGCAGACATATGCAGAGCTCCTCGTATTCTGGGGTGAAAACACTACATTTTCTTTCCGATGTTTTCTTGCTTACAGCACCGAGAACTCTGTGGAATACGGTGCCGTCAGAGCTATGCTAATATCCCCGTCTAAAAAGAGACATGCGACAGCCACGATAAATTTCAGTAAGACCGTCCACTATAAACCACAACAAGTTTAGGGTGACTCCTGTTTCTCTGCTGGCTTTTCTGCTAATGGGGGAATATTTGTCTGCAAAACTCTGACTCTGTATTACCTCTTCACGGGCAGCTCTGCAGCTCAGCGGAGGAGAGTCCGGCAGACGTGGGCTCCCAAACTGGGGAAGAGTGTGTGATACTTCAGGAGAAACTCAGAACCTCCCAGGTCACCTTTACAGCTTCTTATGGAACTCGGTGTCTTGTGCTCCTCATCACAGGAGTCAAGACTCAAGAACAACAAAATAGAGACCTTATCAGGGTGTCGATAGTGATTTTATTCTGTTGAAAACTGATTTGCAATGCACAAAACAGTCATGAAGGAAAGGCAGAGAGAGAGAAAGACAATTCCAGGTTTTACTCACCAGCGGAAAGGTTCTCTCTGTTTTAGCATTGCAAATTGTCCCTGGGGCTGTCCACATATCCTGTCCCTGGAGCCAATGGTGGCACACCCGAGAAAGCCTGGATCTTTCCTGGAAGAGGGAGACAGATATTTATGATTCCTTGCTTCCTTTTTTTCCGGGCCCTCTCCAGTTGGGAACTGAGCCTCCAGTTTGTTGCTTACCTCTTACAAACACTTGGTGACTGAGCGCAGTGACACTGCATAGAAAGAGCAGGCATTGGGGCATTTCTTCCATCTCCAGACTCTGTTAACTCAAATTTCTCTTCCAGAAGACACAGTGTTAAAGCCCCTTGAACTGTGTATCCTGAAAAGTGACCAGAGAGCATGTAAGAGAAGTCCAGGGCTGTGGTAAGGTGGAACAAGCAAGACACTCGTTTGGCTTCTTCAGGAGAAAAGATCACCAAAAGGACACCAATATGCTAAATTCACTCTGGTTCGTGTTGCCTTCAGCGCTGTTGCAGCCATGGCAGTTGTGGGGTGAGGAAAGGAGGAGAGTCTGACTGGGCTGAGACCAGGAGAAGAAGGTGAAGGGGATGGCCATGTCCCTCCTAGTTCTCGGTGCAAGTGAGCACCAAGACGAGGGTCGTGATATCGGGGAGGTAGAAGTGATGGGGTGAAGTGGGATGAAATTCAACGCGGCGATGTTTAAGGTTATGCACTTGGAAACTAAAACCAACAGTTTCTTCTACAGTCTGGAAAAAATCTCAGTCGTGCCGGTGAATCATAGGAAGGCTATGAGCAGGAGCTGGGCGCTGTGATGCTGGAGATAAGTGAAATCCTAGAATGCAACAAGAATGCACATTTACCGTCAAGATGGGGAACGTCTCGTTTGTAACACAAGACATTGAGAGACTCACTTGGAAAACGCTGTGCCTCTGCTCTAGGTGGGATCTGAGCCAGACGGGCAGAGAAGGTAATTAGGCTGACGAGGAAAATCTTATGAGAGCTTATTTTACAGCAGATTACTTCTTGCTTGGACTAGCAAAGAGCGAGGCCTGAGAGCAGGCAGTAAATATTAGGAGGATGATAAAGGATGAAGAAAAAAGGATGAAGTTGGCAGCGCAACGAATGGGTACAAAATACTGAGCATGGGGTAAAGCTGCCTTCAGACTTGGAGAGAAGAGCCCATCTGCCTCTGTCCCTCTGGGAGAACTTCCAGGTGCCAGGAACCTTCTTTATGGATTAGGTTGATGGAAAGTAGGTGCCTCCAGCCAAAGCTCAGGCTTAGGGCACTGCCTGAACCAGAAGCAGGAGAGACTCAGGAATTCAGTCTGTGCAGAAGGAGGGATGTCTCGGGGGTTTGGCGAGGGGAAATGGGAGCGTTGTGATGAAAAGCAGCCGCAGAAACACCCCTGCAGAGGAACAAGGAATCGGCTCTGATAAAGCGACCCAGGGACGGCGCTGGGGTCAGGCTTTGCAGAGCCTCCTGCTTCCTCCCCAGTTCAAAGGCGCCGGACTTTGCACATCCTTCGTAAAGAAACCAGTCCGCACCAGTGACATAACCCCCCACCACCTCTTTCCCGAAGGGCCGTGCGCTTTGGCTAACGGCACAGATCCTGGAGAGCAGCGGGATAAAGACGAAACCTTTCGCCGGGGTGGGCGCTTTATTGCCGGTTTCAGCCAAGAGCTGTCACTGTCACAGCAGAATCTCTCCCCTCCTGTAACGGAGGAGACGTCCCGTATCTTCGGAGCCACGCTGACCTCTTTGGTAGCCCTCCGGCACCGATGGGCACATGCTAGGGCTCTGCCTCCCCCACCCCCAGATCCCCAGCCTGCCAACTTGTGCATTTTTGCGTGTTTTCTCACTAGGTTGGCCCATTGCCTTTAAAAGGCTAAATGCTCCGGACTAAATTTGGTCATGCAGCTCTGCATGGTTCCCTGGAATGTCCTCGGGTTTCAGGCTCCTCTGATAGCACCATTCCCCGCCTCCCGCTGGGCTCCATTGGCTTCCCAGCACCCGAATCGCGGCTGGATCCTGTTATTGGCCAACTCTTGGACCGAGGGGTGTCCCCTCTTTATAACTACTATATCCCGGGCTGCAGCGATCGAGAGCTGCTGAGATTTAACACTTCAGCACCTGCTGCCGCTGGGGGAAGCAGTGTTGGAGCTTCGGCTTCTTTTTTTTTCTCCTTCCTTGGGTACCACACACAACCGCAACCGTGTCTCGCCAACGAGCCAAGATGTCCAAAGTGGCCAAATATCGGCGACAAGTTAGTGAAGATCCAGATATTGACAGTTTGTTGTCGACTCTGTCTCCAGAGGAGATGGAAGAGCTGGAAAAGGAGCTGGATGTGGTGGATTCGGATGGAAGCATCCCTCTGGAGCTCAGTGAGAAAAACCAAACGGAAAATTCCCCACCTGGCCCCCAAAACTGCGACGCAGTGCTCAATCACTGCGAAAAGGAGAGCAGGAAACTTATTCAGAGGGAACACTCGATAGACGTAAGTCGCATCTCCCCGCGCTTGAGCTGGTGTCGGGACAAACGCGGGGGCATACCTGTGAACTCCACTGGGCTGGTTTAGGGGACGAGATGGAAAACACGAACCCCGAGAAAGGCGTGCTGTGCTTGCTAAAGAGGAATAGCTGTCAGGTAGAGACCAGAGGAGCGAGGCAGGGAGCTGGTCCAGGCGCTCCGGGAGTATTTAATGAAATCCCGGTGTTACTCGCAAAGCCAAAACCTGTGCTGGTGCCGGGGATTTTCTCTCTGCCTCTGCTCTGACACCTTTGGCAGGGCTGGGGTGGGATGGTACCCCCAGACAGCGGCTGGAGGGGCCGATGCAGTGACAGCGATCCCACAGGCTGTGTTTCTTTTTCCTCCTGTTTTTTTCCTTTGGAGATCTCCGGACTCTCGGTTCCTTCAGTTCCGCTTGTGCAAAAGCTTAAGCAGTCTCTGGGATAAAAGAAAAAGTTTGCTGCTTTGTGGAAATCACCCCGAGAAGCAGGTTTTGCCCTGAGCCGTTTGTTTCGTGTTTATTGTTCAGTTAAAATTCATTCTTTTATTTTGATTCGGGCATGTTTATCTCCTTCTTTGCACCTGGCAAACGCTTTAATAGCGTGCTTTGAGCTAGAAAGCTTCGTGCCGGTCCCTCTCATCTTTTTGCCTTAGTGGGAGCCAATCCCACTTCTCTGTAACATTTATTAACCTCTGCACTAAGAATATTTGGTATGTGCTTCGTGCGTGGGAGGCTGGGAAGCATTTGGTTTCCCTAGTTTTTCCACGGCAGGCTGAGCCAGAAAGTGAAAGAAGGAAACTCTTCAGCTATTTATCTGTGTAGTCGCGGGCAGATTTCATATCCCAGGCTGGATTCGCCTCTGCCGGGACAGGACGGGGCTGGGGAGGATCAGCAGCGTAAGCAGAGCAGAGGCTGATGTGGATACCCCTCAGTTGACTGTTCCTTACCTATTCCAGCTCACCCAGCAGTACCCTGGATCTCCCAGCGGCGTAACCGAGCTCTGACTGGCCCCGTGAGCGCTTGGAAACAGCTCTTTAGGGATGTGTACGGAGTTTATTACTGAGGGTCCTCTCCTGATTGGGGGCCTGGGAGAAAACAGGGAGAAAAACATGAAAATTGCAGCTAGAGGAGAAATAAAGGAAGGTTTATTTTGGAGACCCGAACAAGGGGTTAAATAGTTCTCCCCCCCCACACCCCTCTCCAAGCTGGGAGCTTTCCTCTGGCAGCGAGGACAAGGCGCTCGCAGCCCTCACCTTCTATATGCGGCGTTTGGCGTGGGCTGGGGGACAGAGCGCGCCGTGCCCCACGCCACGAGAGCACCGCGTTTGTTTTCCCACCAGTGGGCCGGCGGAAAATTTCCCCGTGGTGGGGAACTGCAGGTGCTGCAGGACAAACCCGCCTGCGAAGAGAAATGCTGTTAACGTGGGACCAGTTATCCCAGTGACGCCGCAGGGGGTTGCACTGGTTTGCAGGTGATCCCGGCTCGCAGCCAGTGCCGAGAGCTGGCACTGGAAAAGCTGCTTTTTCAGGCGGGGGCAAGTCCTGCGTTTGGCATCAGCAGCGATGCTGTTTTGTTTTTAACCATGGAAAGATGAGGAGCCGACTGGGACTTGGGATTGGGAAGTGCCCGTGAGCAGGAGGAAGGGAGAAAATTTGTGTTTTATGGAAAAAGAGAGCTGGGAAATTGTGAACACTGTGTTGTTTGGAAGATACCTGAGAGAGTGTGTGTGTGTGCTGTGGGAGAGGACTGGGGATGGCGGCAAGGGATGGCACGGGGAGGAGATAGCCCCGGGAGAGGGTGTACAGCTCCGGCCGGCGGGGAATAGCCCCGGGAGAGGGTATACAGCTCCAGCCAGAGGGGAGGGCAGCCACGGGGGATGGAGGTCCTGAGAAAAGCGCTCGTTGTACTCTCCTTTGAACTTCAGTAGCTTCGGGCTGTGGAAGACAAAGCAAGTTGGCTGCTGGTCAAATTTGCCAGTGAAACTGGCCCAGTTAGATTGCGTTGCAGTAACTGGATATGGCAGAACTGACTTTCTTCTTCTATTTCAATCCCTGGAGGCCAAGAAAAAAATATCCTCCACCCCTTCCTCCTTGGCATTGTTAGGACCTGGGATTAGCACCTAGAAGATGCCAGCTCGCAGCGCTGGCAGGTCAGCCTGTGCCAGTGGTGGAGCAGGGCCTTTGGTCCACCATGGGGCACGAGGGCGGGATGGGATGGGATGGGATGGGATGGGATGGGATGGGACGGGATCATCGGACCACAGAAGCAACCGCAGAAACCAGCCCAAGAAGCTGATTGTTCCCTCCATCCGTGGAAGCTGCAGGGTTGTGTTTTGCTGCAGGATGGAGTGAGAACACAGAGCCATCTGGAGCATCCCAAGTGGCTCCCGAGCTCTCACCCGGCTGCTCAGAGCATTGAGGCCTCTGATGACAAATCCCCCTCTCGTATCAGTGGATTTCACGTTGCAGCAGGCAGCAAAGCACTTGTGCCTGCCAACACAGGCGTTGTGGCTGCGCACCCGCGGGGGATGGCATCACCCCGTCGATGTCCATCCCTGCCCCTCTCCCTTGATG
Source organism: Anarhynchus alexandrinus (assembly GCA_008711295.1). Lineage (NCBI taxonomy): Eukaryota > Metazoa > Chordata > Aves > Charadriiformes > Charadriidae > Anarhynchus > Anarhynchus alexandrinus. The sequence continues at coordinate 82,047 of VUYV01000480.1, read as the reverse complement.
ACTCCCAGCACTGTGCATCACAATCCCACGCGGCGCCCGGCATCCCAGATTAGATGCATCGAGCAAAACCTTTGCAAGCGAGAAGCGGACTCGTGCGCATGGAAGGGAAGCGCGGGCACGAGGGCAGGGAAGGAATGGGAGGTCCTTCCAGTGGGACTGGCCCTCTGGACATCTGGAAGATGTTATCCTGCGTCTGCGATGTCTCTTCAGTAGGGAGGGACAGGAGGTTAGATTCTTGTCCTTGAACTACAGAGAGTTTGTAGGTCTGTAGCTGCCTCGCATGAAGGCACCAAGGATAGAAAATATCAGGGAGTTCCTGGTCCAGCTCCTCAGCGGCGCCTCGGGCTGTATGGTTACTGCTAAAACTCATTTTGCAAAGCTGGGACGTGGCTGGGTCGCAGCCCCCGCCGTGCCACGGCCGCTCCGGCTCCCCGCAGCCGGCCGGTACCGGGGCCGGCACCACACTGACCCGAGCGACTGCACTCCTGTCTCCCCACCTATTTTTCCTCCTCCTTCCCGTTCTTCCCTCCCTCCTTTGCCCCCTCTCTGTGCGGCGGCTGGTGGGACGTTGGCTGTTAGCTGGGATGCGCAGGAATTGCTCCGAAGTGCAAAATAAGGTGTTTTAAAGGGAAAAGTTGAGTTTCTGCCCGTCTTCGCAGTTCTTCTTGCAGTCATTGCTCTGTTCTTGGCCTGGCTCCAGGCACCCCCATTCCCTTCTAAATATTGGGAGGAGTGGGTATATTTAGAAATATTGTAACTACATAATAGCACGTCTTCTTAGTGATGAAAAGGGCAAACTTGGGTAACTAGGAAGCAGTTTATAAACAGCCCAAAATAGACGTGAGCTTTGCCCTAACTTCTCCGCGCTGGGCAGCCAAATTCACATCTTGGTGATGCATTAATTAATTAATCTTCCTTTTGTATTGCTAGCGAGTGAAAGTATACCCCAGCTCAACAGCGGGGCTTGGGACAGTGCCTCTCTTCAGATGCGCTCAACGAGGCCTTCTTGTAGGTCCGTGGATCGCAGGAGCCAAAGTTTAACTAATATTCACGGGTAGATAAATGAAGAGCTGATTTCTAATAGCTCCTGGCTCTTCACTGTAGCGGGCAAAGACATAAGGAAAGAGAAATTCAGGTTAGAAACATGCCTTGAAGTTGGAGCAGTGGCCTTAACTGAAGGATGAGTTACCTGGGGGTGCAGCTATCACTTGATGTCTTTGTCTCGTGCCTGGGATTTCTCTTCAGAAGAGGAAAAGCTGTCTGTGCCAGGGGCCAGGGGCTCGGGTGGCTCTGCTGGGGGTGTTCTCTGGCAGCTGAGCTGTACGAGGAGATGGGGTTTGTGAGAGCTAGTCTGGTTTTGTCCAGTTCTTCCTCTGCTGTTGGTGACATCTTCTTTATAAAGCATGTAGCCATGCACATAGCGCTATGATATACACCCTGGAGATACCCCCATCTGTCCCATTGGCGTTCGGTCACTCCTAAACCCCCTCAGGGGTACTTTTGCCAGGAGGGACCTGGCTGAGAAGAGCCACCCCGTGGGAAGGACCACCACTCCATGCGTCACATGTGCCATGGGGCCAGGTGGTTTGCTGGACGAGTGCTCCATAGCGGTTGCCGTGTCCATAACAGGAGGTTTTACTTTTCAAAGCATGCCACAAAATCCACTTGCTGCTGTTCTTGGCTCTCCTTGGATTCCCACCTGGCCCCACCGCACGGCCCTGGTGGCTCCAAAACACTGAGCACATGGCGGCAGGGGCAGTCCCTCCTTATGCTCTCCTTCTCCAGCACCACCATCTTCCCTGGGCATGGATGGAGCCTCCTTCCCTCAACTTAACCAGGAAGGAGAGGACACTTGGGTGTCCCAGTCCCATCGGCGTCCCCAGTCCTGCCTCCCAACAGGGCTGCACTGATTTCATGCTGCGTCAAGCAGGGATGGTTGGGGAAATGCAGGGAAATTGAATGTAGGGGCATTATCCTACTGATGGAGGGGATTCATTCCGGGGCCACAAAGCCACTTCTTTCAGCAACACATGGTGGATGTCTCTTTCCATGTAAGCCTCAGGAGCAGCTCCTTGGAGGAGAAGGCTCTGAACAGGGGACATTGGATGCCAGGGCAGATGGGCACAGCCAGGGCCCTGTATTTTTGTCTCCTGAAGGTTGGAGAACCTGTGGGAGAAAGTTCCCAGTGGGAAACAGAAGTTGAAGTGGCTCAGACAAATGTCTTCCAACACCTTTCCCCTTCCTCTTGGGTGTCCTGCTCCCCACGCGCACTCCTGCGCAGGCAGGACACCCTCCTGCTCCAGGTCCAGGCATCCAACAGAAGAAGGACATGGACCTGCTGGAGCGTGTCCAGAGGAGGGCCACGAGGATGATCCGAGGGCTGGAGCACCTCTCCTATGAGGAGAGGCTGAAAGAGTTGGGGCTGTTCAGCCTGGATAAGAGAAGGCTCCGGGGAGATCTTATTGCGGCCTTCCAGTCCCTAAAGGGGCTCCAGGAGAGCTGGGGAGGGACTTTTTACATGGGCATGGAGTGATAGGACGAGGGGGAATGGCTTCAAACTGGAAGAGGGCAGGTTTAGATTGAACATGAGGAAGAAGTTTTTCACTGTGAGGGTGGTGAGGCACTGGCACAGGTTGCCCCGAGAGGGTGTTGAGGCCCCATCCCTGGAGGTGTTCAAGGCCAGGCTGGACATGGCCTTGGGCAGCCTGGTCTGGTGGGAGGTGTCCCTGCCTATGGCAGGGGGGTTGGAACTCGATGATCTTCAAGGTCCTTTCCAACCTAAACCATTCTATGATTCTATGATTCTATGATCCGTGTCCCTGCAGGCTGCTTTGCCTGGCCCAGAGCTCCTGGGGACATCCTTGTGTCCCCAGGCACCCTTCGCCGTGGGCTGCGTACATTGACAGCGAGTGGTGGGACAGCGTTCCTCACGGCCGGGTTTTGCCGCAGAAGGAAAAGCCGTGACCTGGGAGGGAGTTTACGTCATCCAAATGCAGCACATTTGAAGGATGCTGGTGCCAGAGGGCAGCAGGTCCTATTGCCACGGATGAGGATTACAAAAACTCCTTGGGAAGGTCTTGTAAAAAGCCCTGCCTTGCTTTCGAACTTACTGGGGTGGGCTTTGGTGCTCGCTGCTGGGTGGTGTTTAATCCGGTTACTGGTGGCCATATGTGGAGGGTGACACCATGAAAAGTGAAGATCCCCACCAACGAGCCCTTCTTCCCCATCACGGGAAAACAAGTTGGTATTTAAATTTCTTCTTAATGCTGAAAGCTTGTCATCTTTTCGTGAAGATATCTGGAGGAAAAACAAGCTCCACATGTAAATAGCTGGGACAGACTCAAGGGAAATTGCAAACAAGGGAAAAGAAGCGGTTGTATCATTCTTTAAGCATCTTACCAGTCTGTGACTAACCCGTATGTATTTAAACTCTGCTGTTCTGTTTATCAGCCACTTCTGTCGATATGCCAAGACTGTGCCTTCTCTCTTCCAAGAGTCTTCACCAATTCCCAGCTCCTGCCTTTCTTTTAACCGTCTCCTGGGCAGGTCTCCAGCAGCCTGGGTGCCTGCTTTTCCCTCATCAGCCCATGTTGTTGTTCTGCCCAGCTCCTGGCCTCCAAAAGAGGTGTAAGGGGTGGGTGACACCGGGGGATCCTTTCTCCCAGTGCTTCTCCGGCAGTACCCGGCTCACGCTGGGGAGGGGATGAAGGTGTGGGTCCTCCCACCAGCACACAGAGCTGGCGGCTCGCTGGTCTTTGCGTTACAATAGCCAGGGATGTCCAAAATAGTCCCACATTTTGAAAGAAACCAAAGATATCGGGTTGTTCCTATTTGGTCCCTAAAGGAGGCCACAGATGGTCTCTGCTTTGTGGGCTCTCCAGCCTGCCGCAGAGCAGCCCATCCAGGGGAGCCCCGTTATTGTCACCTTCCCCTGTTCAGAAGTGAAAGCTGCCGTTGTCTGCGCTCGGGTGTTTCGTTCTTTATTTCTGCAAACGTCCCAACCCTGTAGCGAGTAGGACGAGCATCAGAAGCGAGAGCTGTCAGCCAGCAACAGACGATAAAACAGACCTCCAAGGCGAAAAGAGGAGCGGGAACGATCCCGTGACAGAGATCTGAAGGATCTGCAGCGTGGAGCGCAGCTGAAGCAAGCGAGGTGGCAACGCGCCCAGCTCTGAACCGCCTTTCTGAGCGAACGGGGCGAGAAGGAACCTCACGGCCCCATCGCTGTTTCTGTAACGCCGTTGGGAAACGGTGGTGGAAACCTTGTTTTGCTCTGACCGGGGTGAGTGGCGGCACAAAGCGTTCCCAGCGACTCGTAGGTCGCGCCGAAGGCACGCTCTGTGTCTGGGAGATCTGCGGTCCATCTAAGGGCAGAAGTGGGGAAAAAAGCTGAATTTCTAGTCAGTCTGGAAAAAAAAAAAAAAAACAAAAACGAGTAAAAAGCTAAGTTCTATATTTACATAAACCACAACTGGGATGCAGATAAATCCATGGAAATGCTCGGAGCGTTTAGCTTATATGGGCCGAGCTGCCCAGGAGGTTTATTATCTGTTTATGTTGAGCTGATAAATAGACATATAGAGGAGGAAAAGAGCCGGGGTCCTTTACGTATCGCTTTCTTTCGCAGCGTTATGACATCATTTGCGTGCTAAAACGGTCTGGGTGACTCAGCTCCCAGCAGGACGCTGGGATTAACCGGCCGTGTCACTCAAGCCCACCCTTTGCCCTGGTGGGAATCGCAGCCCGGGGGAGCGAGCGGACCTCCCTGCGCAGGGCAGGGGGTGTCAGGGCACTCGTTTCGACGTCGTGGTGCGGATAGCGGCCGCGGCAGTGGACCAGCCACCCGCGACGTGACACGAGTGCTGCTCGCTCCTGTCCTCTGCCCAAGAGCGTGGTGCAAACGAGGTTGAAAACAGACAGGAACAAGAGATGCAGAAGCCGCATCCTGGGCTGCATCAGAAGAAGTGTGGCCAGCAGGGCGAGGGAGGGGATTCTGCCCCTCTACTCCACTCTCATGAGACCCCACCTGGAGTACTGCATCCAGCTCTGGAGTCCCCAACAGAAGAAGGACATGGACCTGCTGGAGCGTGTCCAGAGGAGAGCCACGAGGATGATCCGAGGGCTGGAGCACCTCTCCTATGAGGAGAGGCTGAAAGAGTTGGGGCTGTTCAGCCTGGAGAAGAGAAGGCTCCGGGGAGACCTCAGAGCCCCTTCCAGTCCCTAAAGGGGCTCCAGGAGAGCTGGGGAGGGACTTTTTACAAGGGCATGGAGTGATAGGACGAGGGGGAATGGCTTCAAACTGGACGAGGGCAGGTTTAGATTGAACATTAGGAAGAAGTTTTTCCCTGTGAGGGTGGTGAGGCACTGGCCCAGGTTGCCCAGAGAGGTTGTTGAGGCCCCATCCCTGGAGGTGTTCAAGGCCAGGCTGGAGGTGGCCTTGGGCAGCCTGGTCTGGTGGGAGGTGTCCCTGCCTATAGCAGGGGGGTTGGAACTCGATGATCTTCAAGGTCCTTTCCAACCTAAACCATTCTATGATTCTATGATTCTATGAAACGCAACAGGAGAGGTGACAGCGCGGGGCGACAGAGGTGTGCTGGTGCGTGCAGCCCGGTGGCGTCGGGTTGAGTAGTCCAGTGATGAGAGATTCAGGTCAGGATTTACGCCGAGACCTGCCGGATGCTGCCGAGGGCTCCGAGCGGTCCTGTGTGCTGGCAGGGGCACCACGGCAGAGGGTGGACATGGCCAGCGTGGGAACCGTCACCCACGCGGCCAGGAGAGCTGCCGGCAGCAGAAAGGGCGCCGCAGTTTGCTTCCTTTCAGGGAAGATCTTCAGTTGCTAAGAACTGGAGATCGTGACTCCTGGCATGCCCTGCTTTATCTCGTTAAGTGCTGTCTTCTGGCTGCAGCTCCCACGTGGTGTAGGAGCCCAAGGAGCCAGTGCTCCTGGTTCTCATAAGCTATTTAAGGGTTTTGACCAGCAACCTGGCTCTCTGATTTTGGCAGGTAGGCACCTGGGGCTGGGGCTCATCTCACCTGCTTCAACGACTTTGATTCATCCTCCCACACTGGGTGACCATGGCCGCCGGTGGTGCTCTGGGGTGTCTGTGATGGTCCCATGGGACACCTAAAAGACCTGCACCAGCAAGGGGCCTGGAGATGCTTTCCATGTAGTCCCATGAGGCTGGGAGCCAGAGCCCTGCTTCCCAAGCATCCAACCCCCGTGACGCAGAGGACGGGAGACAGGATTTAAGACTCGCTCGGGCTGAATTGCAGTTCTTCTGGTCCTAAAAATCTGAGGAATGCTCTTTGTGGGCTGCCCACAGAAAGTGCGCCGGGCAGAAATCCAGCCTTGAGGTGGCCGTGGTGTGAATCACTGAGGTTCACTGCCCTTTGCGACCTCTGCCAAAGAGGAGGTGATCAGAGAAAAGGTCTCATCTTGGGAATATCCAGTTCAGCCATGGGGCTGGGAATACAGTGGATAGAAGAGAAAAACCCCAACTTCTAAAACCAGATTTTGTTAGAGAAGCAAAACTTTCCATTTGCAGAGTATCCAGCGGCTTTAAGGGCTTTCTGGAAAATGGCTGCATGTCGCTGTGGAAGGGCTGGAGCTGTTCTATTAAAGGAAACTCAGTTGAAATGTTTGTTATCAGCCTTAATTCAGCAATGAAGGCAAAGCAAGACAAAAGTCAGGGCCAGAAGTTGTCCGACCTCTGGAGAACAGCACTGCATCTCAGGAGGAGGATGTTTTTAAAACCATTGGCCTGGGAAGTGCAAAGAGACAGTGATATTTGAGGTCAGAAGGGTCTGAGCAGAAGGGAAGGGGAATAACTGAGCTCCTCGTTAAAATAGCAGAGTAATAGCTGAGGCGGGACAGGGCATGGAGTTGTTTACATCGCTCTGGGCTTTAGCACATAGAGCCTGGGGGGTCACGCTAGGTCTGCGTGTGTCCCAGTGCTGGAAGCCGAGGTCCTTTCACCCTTGCTTCATGCCAAAAAAATCCAAATGTGCCAAGAGAGAAACTCTTTGCTGCCTGGGAATGGTCCTACCAGGGAGCCCGTTGGGGCCAGAGCTCCGCGGGGCGTACGGGGGCTGCGAGCGGGGTATCTCACCACACCATCCCACGATGTTTGCTAAGGACCAGGAGGGTTGCCCTGGCGCCGCTGCAGGTAGAACCGTGCCAGATCCCCTCCTGAGCGGGTGGGTGTCACGTAGACCCGGACTGGGCTGCCCTGGGCAAGCAGGGACAGCAGAAGCCTCGCGGTCCCGCTTCCTCCGGTGGTCTCTGGCAATCCAGGTTTAGTAGCTCGCAGGACTCGGCCAAGGACGCAGCATTTTTTCCAGGAATGTCCTTGGCTCTGAGTTGTCCCTGAGTTACTCAAAACAGGCCGAGGACCGGAGGAAAGGAGCAGCTTGTCCAGTTTGTTGTGGTTTAGCTTGGCTCCAGCAACCCTCTCATGTGCCTAAAGCATAATGGCAACGGGTACCCAAATACCCAGGAACGCCAAGTGCAGAACAACCTGCCTTGGACCTCTGGCCACCTCAAGGGACTTCTCCATGCAGTGGGAGAATCTCAGGGGACATCCCTGTCTCCTGGGAGCTCTCACGTGGCTCGTGTCCAGCCTCCTCAGCCCCCTTCACCTGTGGTCACACTGAGGGGTGGTGGGATGCTGGTGCCTCACTCACAGTCTCTGTCTGGGATTTGGGGTGGCTGGGCAGGAGGGAGGGGACACTGGGGCTCCTTTAGAGCCCACGCAACTAGGTAGGTGTCTCCAGAGGATGACACGGATGTCCAAGGTTAGAGCTGTGGGTTAGATCTCAGTCTTGTGGTGGTCCTGGAGACCTTTGCAGGACTCGGTAGCATGTGTAGGACAGACTGAAACCCCTCAGGCAGTGATTCCAGGTTGGATTGTTCGTTATGGATCCGTAATTATGCCTAAACCCCCTACTTCAGATAACAAAACCCAACATCCTTCGCTTGCCAGTCTGGTCTGGGAGCCCCCAGCTGACCAACACCTCTTGGCGAGCTTTGTCCTCAGAGGTCTCCCCTCATGCCTGGGGCTTCCCCACTTCCCTACTCTCCTTCCTCCAAAAACCTCAAAAATTGCTCAGGGTTTGCGTGGGACCGATGGAGCTTTGCTGGTGGGTAGCTGTTGCCTCAGCCATGCCTGGCCGAGAGACAAACTGGAAAATGGATGTGGGAGAAATGTGTTATCCCAGCAGAGGCTGGGAGAAAGGGACACTCTCTTGGTCTGGACTTTATCCCCCAGCCCTACATCTCTGGAGGGATTCTGGTTGGTTTGCAAGGAGCACGGCTCTGGGTGAAGAGTCTCTGTTGGTGGCAAAAGCCACGTGCCAGGCAGCCAGCTCGCCCAAACGGCTCTGCTGGTGGAGTTTCTGGAGAAGAGGGAGGCGGTGAGTCGCAAGGAGAAGACTCGTGGGCTCTGATGAGCTCCAGTGCATGTGCAGAAATTACCCCATGTGGCTGAAATAATTGGTGGACTAATTAAGTTCAGCCGGTCCAGTTGTCCTTAGGGGTACGGCTGCACCTTGGTTTAGGAGGGCTGCGCACTGGTGTAGGGCGGTTTGGTTACAAGCGGTGATAAACCCTGGGTGCTTGCAAGAGTGTAGGCACAAGACTTGTGCCTACAAGTGGACACGCAGCTCAACCGACTGGGCTAAATAGGTGTGATTTCCACGTATGGGCAGGTTCTGAAGGCACTGACACTTGCCCCTTGCTTTTCTCCATGTTTTCCCCTCATATTCCTCAAGAAAAGGCATCCCTGTAGCTGCACGCATGTGAGGACCGTGCCCCTCTGCTCAGTTGGGTGGGAAGCCCGTGTCCCCATTGCCACCCAGCGAGCAGCAGCTGGAGCCACCAGCCACGTTGGAGCTAACCTCGGATTTTCCAGCGGTGCTGATGGTTGGGGTGGGCCTGATCCTGGCTCAGGCTTCCCCTCTTGTGCTCTTGATGCTGTCATAGAGGGGGGATGTCTCCCAGCTTGGGGATGATATCTCACAGTTGGCTTTCCAGAGGCCACCAGAGCTGCAGGTGACATTAGAGACCGAGTCAGTGTCAATCCTGCAGGTTGAGTTCACTATTTCTGGAGCCATTTTCACATGAACTGCAGGTGCAGGTTTGGCCCTGAGATCTTTCGCTGACAGTCCCGTTTCCTCCTGGGGCGCAGCGTGCCACGTGTCCCCAGCAGTGACCCTCCTGGAGGAGCCACCCTGGACTCTTCTGGCTTCCCCCTTTCAGCCAAGCCCTCCTCGAACCCAGGTGGGCCACGGCTCCCCAGAGCCAACACGGAGCTGCTCAGCAGCACGTGCCCCCCAAGACTTCCATCCTTACATCTCGTTCTTTAGCTGAGCTGAGCCCATGGGCAGTGTGGTGGGACAGTACCTTCTGCCTGGTGATCTGGGCCATGAGGGACTCTTCCCAGGACGTGCCTCTGAAAATAACTTCAGGCTGGTGAAAGCTGGCCCCTTCCAAAGACAAAACATTTCTTCTGCAAATGCATTTCCATATGTCCCCTCTGCCAGGGACGGGTGTGACAGCAGCAGCCAGGGCACAAAGCGCCCCTTCCCTCCAGCTTGGGTACACATTTGCGAGTCCCTGGGAAACCCATCCTCTCCTCTCCACCGTGTTGCCCTTTCGCTTAGAAACCTGCCTGTGGCCGCAGCGGCGTGACCGGCTCTCATTCACCGTGCTGAGCCAACAGCCAGAGTGATACCTACCACCCAAGCAGCGGTTTTCTACCCCAAAAATAGCTGTGGGGCCTTCAGGGCAGGAGGCGAGAACTTCGCTCCACCATCACATCCCCACCACCCACAGGAGACGTTGGGCAGCCCCTCTGCTCCGCTCCCACCCGTCCCCGGCTCGGTCGGCGGCTCCAGCCCCGGCCCCATCCCTCGCTCAGCATCGGGAGCGGTGCTGCGACCGCTCAGATTCCAGGCAAGAAGTTCCCAGTCTCCTTTGCCTTTTAAGGAAACATCTGAGTGGGTTTGAGGGTTACAAATGCTAACAAGCAATGGCAATGCTCATTTTAGTCTATTTAGAGGAAACGGGAAGGCATTTCAGTTCATCAAAACACTGGTGATTAATCAGCCGAGTACCAGGCTGTTTTCATTAGGCTTATTTTTAAAGGTCTGACACGCTGTGTAAAAATATTCCCCTAATAATCGTGCTCGCAGCAGAGGGAATGGCACAGGAGGGGGTGCAGCGGCACTGGTTTCTAGGTATCCAAGGTAAATATGTCAGCGCGGCGGAGAGGAGCGAGCAGGCAGGACTCAAGATGGCAATGGAGAGGGGACAGGGCTGGCGCTGGCCGCTGCGGATGGAGACAGCCTGGCTGGTGGCCTGGGCTGCAGGAGAAGGTGCGCTGGTGGCTGCGAGGACAGCCAGGGTTTCGGGACCGGGGCGGGGGATGTGGTTCTCCCTGCTCTTCACCGTCATCCTGCCACGCAGCTCCTCTGCTGAGCTCCAGCTGGGGCAACACGCTTCATTTCCAGCCCGGAGGTGAGGACTTCTGCACGGTCACCAGTGAGCAGAGCTTGGGCTGGTGTCACCACCCGGAGTGGAGCCGGGGTGGCGGAGCACACCGAGAGCCCAGGGATGGGTGCGAAGGCAGGAGGGGATGAAGGCACACTCCCTCTGGGGCACAGACGTGGCCTTGGGCAGGGCCAAGAGCAGGTTCTGACCTGCCTTTAGAGGTGTCCCCAATCTCCACCAGGGGATGGAGAGTCTCGTGCAGGCAGTGGCAGATGGGTAAGAGTGACCCTCGGCTTTAGAAACAGATCTGATTTCTTGCCTGGAATTTTTTTTGCTCCTGATTCCTCCCCTTCTGCTGCTGCTGCTGCTGGAGATGGGCGCCTGCAGAGGACCCTCCTGAGCAGGGCCAGGGGTGCCAGGGTCAAGGCAGCTCTGCGTTAAGTGAATCGGCTCAAACACCCCTTGTTACCAGCCAGTGCTTTCGGCAATAACTTGCAGCTCTTTGACGGGATCCTTTCCAGCGCATCCCAAATCTGCTGGACACACGTGTTAAAGAATTTCACCAGGCTGTGGGGACCTCCAGGTTTGCTTTATTAACAACTCAGAGTTGGGCCATCACCTCAGTACCTTGAGGTACCCACAGTCTGGCGGAATTCTTTAACACACGGGATCCCGCGAGCGCTGCCCGTGGTGGCAGTAGTGCCCGCGGCCGGTCACTGCACATGCGCTGCCTTCCCTTTTTCCCTCACAGCTGGGTCCTCTTCCCCCGGTTCCTCCCCCACGTCCTGCTCTCTGGCTCTACTGCCCTCCTTCCCGAAGACCTGCCCTACGCCGCAGCACCGGGACATGTGGCAACACATCCGGGGATGGATGCTTTAATGAGAACGGCACTAACGATGTGATAACAAGACATTCCCAGCGGCTTTGCTAAGCAGGGATTTGCTATGCATCTTATTTTGCCCTAATTTCCTCTTGTTTGGAGAAATCCATTGCCTTCTCTGAGCACGGGAGATGTTGTAGGTCCTTCTCTCCAGGGTTTTCCTTCCTTTCTCCAAGATCTGCTCGTTCCTGGCCAAAGCCTTTGCTCTGGTTGGTCTTGGGTGGCCCAAGGAGCTTAGGGGAGACGCAGGGCTGCCCACTGTCAAGTTGTGTGAGCTCGAGCTGGGAAGGAGAAGGCTTTGTGGAGAGCTTGGTGTGGAGATGGGGCTGCTGGCTCTGACTCGAGGAGTGCTCAGCCTGTGGACATGGAGGGGCTGCAGAGCCCTGGGGGGGACAACTGCCTCTTCTTACAGAAAACCTCCAACTTGGGACATCCCCAAACCCCTTTGAAAGGCACCGTTGGGCATGGGTGTGGGGTGACGGAGTGAAGCAGCAGAGTCCTCATCCCCCCACACGCCTCCTGCCCGGCCTCCTGCCAGGGCAGACGTGGCTCTTCCTTCACTGAGGTGCTCCAGGATGTCACCTGGAGGATGTCACAAGGATGGTGTCCTAGCACCATCCCAGCCCTGGGAACAGGGCTCGTCTTGGTGGCTCAGTGCCACAGGAGGTGGCATCCACCTGCTTCCCGCAGCCCCCGGGACAGGAGGGTGCCGGCATCAGGGCACCCCTGGGAGCCCCATCCCTGGTCCTTGGGGTTTGCGGCAGCGCGGGGCCGTGTGGACGCACGGACGGGCTCTGTAGGGGTCTGGCATGTGCCTTTCTGTCGCCTGTTTAGGTCCGCGCAGGGGAGCCAAGAAATCTCTTAACTAAATAAACAGCTCTCTCGTCCCAGATGGCATCTGTTTATACCCCAGGTACAAACAGTCCCCACCGCTGCCCCGCTCGCAGCCGGGCCAGTTCTTTCCACAAAAAAAAATCAATCCCTGAGGGCCATCGGTGCCGTGCGTCGGGACGGCAGAGCCGCGCTCTGCCCCACCACGGACACCACGGGACCCTGGGCTGGGGAAGACACCGTGGTCTGGAGGAGGAAGCCATCCCTGGCTGCACACCGGGGTGTCTGGACACTGATTTGGGGGTTCGGGGCACTGGGTGAAGCCACGGGGCTGTCCCAGCCCTGGGAGGGCCCAGGGAGCTCGTAAAGGCGTCACGGCTCCATCTCCCAGAGGCGTCTTTCTTCCTCCTTTCCCTGAAGTCCTAAAGTCCCACCGGCAAAGATGACATTTGCTCTGCCACCCCCTCGCCTCGGTGCTTTCTCCTCCTGCTGCAGCCAGCCGGCATCGCTGCGCTCCAGCTGAGGACGCCCGGGTTAATCATAGAATCATAGAATCATAGAATTAGTGAGGTTGGAAGGGACCTTTAAGATCATCAAGTCCCACAGCTGTGAATTCGAGCCTGACTCGACCGCGGCACCCGGCTAGCGGAGCCTCGGCACATCACCCTCTGCTCATCCACGGACAGAAACCCCACGGCGCCGGCTGGCACGCAGAGCCGAGCCGCGCTGCCGGAGCCGGGCACCCAGGCAGAGCTGGGCCAGCCGCGAGGGGCAGGAGCTGCGTGCTCCCCAGCTGCAGAGTGGGGAGAAGGAGGTTTAAACTGCTGAACCCAGACCCTGACTTTATGGTAGGGCCTCGTTGCAGACTTCACCCATGGCCGACGTGTCAGGGGTTCATCTCTCCTCAGTTATCTGTTCATAGAATCATAGCATACAATCACAGAATGGTTTGGGTTGGAAGGCACCTTAAAGACCATCCAGTGCCACCCCCTGCCCTGGGCAGGGACACCTCCCACCCAACCAGGTTGCTCCAAGCCCCGTCCAACCTGGCCTTGAACACCTCCAGGGATGGGGCAGCCACAGCTTCTCGGGGCAACCTGCGCCAGGGGCTCACCGCCCGCACAGCCAACAATTTCTTTCTCATATCTCATCTCAATCTCCCCTCTTCCAGTGTAAAACCATTCCCCCTCGTCCTATGGTGTCCCTCCCTGATCCAGAGTCCCTCCCCAGCTCTCCTGGAGCCCCTTTAAGGACTGGAAGGGGCTCTGAGGTCTCCCCAGAGCCTTCTCTTCTCCAGGCTGAACCCCCCCCCAACT
>VUYV01000479.1:309590-328937 GCA_008711295.1 Anarhynchus alexandrinus | reverse complement strand
GGAGGGTCAGTGTGGGTGGGGCTTGTGGCAGGGGCGGGGGTGGTGGCAGGGGTGGGGCCTGTCCCCCAGGGTGGGCGCCATGCGGCTCTCCCCAGGGCAGGGCTGGTCCTGCCGGGCGGTGCTGGGCGAGGGGCACCAGCGCACGGTGCGCAGGGTGGCCTGGTCCCCCTGCGGCTCCTACCTGGCCTCCGCCAGCTTCGACGCCACCACCTGCATCTGGAAGAGGCGAGAAGACAGCTTCGAGGTGAGACCCCAGCCCCGGCACGACCCCCCCNGCTGGTCCTGCCGGGCGGTGCTGGGCGAGGGGCACCAGCGCACGGTGCGCAGGGTGGCCTGGTCCCCCTGCGGCTCCTACCTGGCCTCCGCCAGCTTCGACGCCACCACCTGCATCTGGAAGAGGCGAGAAGACAGCTTCGAGGTGAGACCCCCGCCCCGGCCCGACCCCCCCCCCCTCCTTCCCCACCCTGCACCCTGCTCCTCCCCTCTCCTCTCCCTCCCCAGTGCGTCACCACGCTGGAGGGACATGAGAACGAGGTGAAGTCGGTGGCCTGGGCTCCCTCCGGCACCCTGCTTGCCACCTGCAGCCGGGACAAGAGCGTCTGGGTCTGGGAAGGTGAGGGGAGAGCCAGGAGGGGAGGGGGAGCAGCCCCCCAGGGGCTGGGAGAAGGGGGGATGATGGAGGGGTGCCCCCCCCAGCCTCCCCGTAACAGTTTTCTCTCTGCAGTGGATGAGGAGGAGGAGTACGAGTGCGTCAGCGTCCTCAACTCCCACACGCAGGATGTCAAGCACGTAGTTTGGCACCCCAACCAGGAGGTAAGAGCCCCATTTCCACCCCACACCCTACCCCAGTGCTGGGAATGGGCTTGGAGAGTGGCAACGTGGTCCTGTTCCAACTCCACCAACCTCAAACAGCGGGTAAAGGGCAGCTTCAGGTGTGCGGGCAGCTGCTGGGGGTCTGGTTGATTCCTCTGCCCTCCCTCAGCTCTTGGCCTCGGCCAGCTACGACGACACGGTGAAGCTGTACCACGAAGAGGAGGACGACTGGGTGTGCTGCGCCACGCTGGAGGGCCACGAGTCGACGGTGTGGAGCGTGGCCTTCGACCGTAGCGGCGAGCGCTTGGCTTCCTGCAGCGACGACAAGACGGTCCGCATCTGGCGCCAGTACAAGCCGGGCAACGAGGAAGGTGAGGCTCATGGCCTGTCCTGCCATGCCGCAGGGCTCAGAGCTGCTCATAACCTGCTGGGAAAAAAGAGCAGGCAGGGGAAAAGAGCGGGCGAGGAGCTGAGGTTATTCTCTTGCCTTCCAGGGGTGGCCTGCAGCGGCACTGACCCCACTTGGAAGTGTGTCTGCAACCTCTCTGGCTACCACACCAGGACCATCTACGACGTGGCGTGGTGAGTGGAGGGAGGCGGCGGCGGTGCCACCCGCCTCCGTTTTCTCCCGGTGGCAGCGTGGGTGACCGGCCTGGCGTTGTCCCCATTCTAGGTGCCACCTCACCGGTGCGCTGGCGACGGCCTGCGGTGACGACGCCATCCGGGTCTTCGAGGAGAGCGCGTCCTCTGACCCGCAGCAGCCCACCTTCAGCCTCGCCGCCCACGTCCCCCGGGCGCACTCGCAGGACGTCAACTGCGTGGCCTGGAACCCGAAGGAGCCGGGCTTGCTGGCCTCCTGCAGCGACGACGGCGAGATCGCCTTCTGGAAGTACCAGCGCCCCGAAGTTTGCTGAGAGGTTCAATCCTCTCTATAATCCCCCCTACCTAGCAGAAGGACCCTTCGGCGCTGCCACCGGCACGCAGCCCCGCACCCGTACGGAGAGCAGGGCAGGGAAGATGGTGACAGACCTCTTCTGCCCCATGAGTTGGGACTTTTGCATGCCCAGGACCCACCAGCCTCCCTGGGGATGCGCAGGGGAGCGCGACACCTCTGCCGGGATGCAACCGGCTTTAGGGGACAGGACTTGCTCCCCTCTCCTTCTGCCCCACGCTCAATAAATCTGTGCTCTCCTTGGTCAAAGCCTCTGGCTCTTCCTTGTGCCCGTTGCCCCCGGGGTAAGCGGAACAGGGTGCAGGTGCTCCCCTGGGAGCTGGAGGAGGTGGCGCAGGACCCACCGGGGAGCTGGTTTTACGCCTCACGGTGAAGCGCAGCCTGAGGGGAAGCATTTAGGTCCGCTCCTGTGGGCTGGCGCCAGCATTGTGGTCCTAGAAATAGCTACTAAGCCAACTCTGCCTTAATTAGTTCTGCTAATGAACTTTGGCGAGCCCCACAGAGCTACTCAGTGAGTTGGGGGACAGTCTGGCAGCGGTCATGCCTGTTTTCTTCCCCCCCTCTCCCCCCCACACCCAGCAGCGCAGAGGGCAAGATGGGTCTCAAGATTTATTCCAGCTGCCGCACTCGCGCAGCTCCAGTCTAAAAAACACTGTACAAAGCATCAACACCTTGAAAAAAAAAACACCAAAACCAAAATACATGGAATCCAGACAAAGGGAAACGACATAAGCGCTACCGCGGCTGGGGTTTGGTGGCTGAACTACGGGGGGATCCTCGCCGGGACCATCACGGCCCCACATCAGTCGGAGTCGCTGTCGCTTTCCGCCTCCTTCACGTCCACGCTGAATTTGTACTCCTGGTCGCAGCCCATGTAGGCGTCACTCATGAAATACAGCGTGTAATTGTGCGTCCCCGTGGCCGGGGCCACGAAATCCAGCTTCACCTACGCAGTGAGGAAGAGCCGGTGTTAGGGTGGCGGAGGAGAGACCGGGAACCCATCTGTCTCACCCAAACCGCGTCCATTTGGGTGCCAGCCACCCCCCTGCCCGGTCCCGCTCACCTTGGCTTTCTGCTGCAGCGTCAATCGCTTGATGGAGATGAGGCTGTTGGATTTGGAGTCGCCGATCACCACCCACCAACCCTCCTCGCGTTTCTGCCGGAGAAGGAAAGAGTTAACGGGCTGGGAGCAGTGGGGGACAATCCCCTTCCATTTCTGCCGCCCCAGTGTCACCAGCTTCAGCACCTACCTGGGGGAAAAGGGGAGCGATGACAGGCCCGGTGACCTCTTCTTCACGCTCCAGCTGCACCAGCACCACCACGGGCCCCCCACTGGCAGAGAGAACCGACACTGAGGGTCAGGACATCCCCCCGGCACCGGCACAGCACCGAGGGGACCGCGCCAGCCCTCCCTGCCTCACCTGCGGATGCTTTCCTTCTCCACCACCTCGTAGGAGAGCTCGATGTTGGGGTAACGGTTACAGAATCGAGCGACGTCGGCGATCTGAGCATCTGAGAGCTGCAGCAGGGCGTTCCGGTCCTCATCCTCCATCTCCATGATGTCGAAGACGCTTTCCACCCCCTGCAAGGAAGAACGTTTTCAGCCCTGTGCTGACCCGGGGCTCCTTGGTGGGCGAGGGCAGGACAGCAGCACTTCCCCCCTAAGCTTTACCTTGTCTGTGCAGCGCTTGATGTGCTCCGAGGTGAAGTGAGGCAGCTGCTTGAGGTAGGAATCCTTCGACCACATGGCCTGCGTCACCATCTGCGCCAGCTCCATGGCGGCCAGCGCGGGGCTGAGCCAGCCGTTGCTGGAAAGCACGTCCACGCAGGCCTGGATCAGCCGGATCGCCTGGACAGGAGGGACGGGGACAGGTCAGAAGGCAGTGACACAAAGCAGTGACACAAAGCAGCGACACAAAGCAAGGCGGGCAGGTTCTCACCCGCCCCGTCGTACCTTGCTGAGGATTTCCTCGGTGTCCGACTGCAGCTCGGCGCTCAGCTGCATGCGCGACAAGTGAGCCTGCAGCAGGAGGTTGGTCTTGACGTGGGGATCGTTGAATTTGGGGTTGGTCAGCTTGTGGGGAACTTTTTGGGCCAGCTACGGGGAGAAATGATAAACCCATCAGCGCTTTAGTCCAAAACCACAGGCAGCTTCCTTTCCCTGACCCTGCAGGAACCCACGTCCGGCCCCAAATGTGACACGCTGCCGCTCACCTGCCGCAGCAAATTGTCCTCGTGGTGCCTGATGGGGATGTTCTCGTACTCGGCAGCGTTGGAGATGATTTCAATCAGCCCTCGCACCTTGGTCTTGGCGTTAAGGGACATGCTGAAGAGCTCTGGGGAAGGTGGAGAGGTAGAGGGGTCAGAGAAAACCAGGCAGCATTAAACCCCACGGTACAAGAGCTGCCTTCAGGCAGACAGCACGCAGCCTCGTGCTAAAGGACAGAGTTTTACACACCCGACCACGCACATGGCACCTTCTCTCCATCGCCCGCAGCACAGGGAGCGATGCAGAGAGGGGATAGAGAGCAGGAGCACCGGCGAGCGTGTGTGCGTGGTACCCGTTCCTCGTGGAGCCCTTACCGATGGTGGTGTAGTTGATGTAGTAGTAGGCAGCGATCATCCCCAAGTTCAGAGGAGCCACGTCCATCTCGTCCTCGATGCTGATGCACTTGGACTGCTCCAGGTCGCTGAGGGTCTGTTCCACCAGCTCGGAGAGATGATCCGAGAGATGCCTGTGGGACACGCCTGCGGGTACAGCAGCATTGCGATGGGGCTCAGCAGCTCCCCAGGACGGAGAAAAGCTGCTCTTGCAAAAGTGGAGCCCACAGACAGAGGGTCCCCAATATTCTCCAACCCTGTATCCACCGGTGCAGACCCCCGCCGCTCACCTTGCAGGTTGTAGTAGTTTGGATTCTGCGTCATCCTGCGATACAGGAACGTCCAAGTGAGGTAGTCCACCGCATCCTGCTTGTTTTCGATGGTCTTGGTGACAATCTCGGCGTTGAAGTGATCGTGCATGCAGTGGTCCAAGTGCGATTCCACCGGCAGGGGCTCGTAGAGGAATTTCTTGAAGAAATCCTACAGCAGGGCAGGAGTAGAGGGAAGGGGTAAATAAACCCCAGCACCTCCAAAATCCCGGAGCACCTCCCAGGCAGCAGGGCTCCAAGTGGGGGTTATACATCTGCTGGCCCAAAGCTGGGAGAAGAAATCCACACCCCAGGCAGGAGGCAGGACATTCGCAGGCCAGAAATGGTGCCCCGCTCCTCACCCACCTTCTTGGATCCCTGACACATGATGACACAACGGCCCTCGTCGTCCTGCAGCGGGCGATTAGCGTGGCCCACCATCTGCAGCACGTCATAGATGGGATAATCCACATACCTGGGACATGGAGAGAGAGTTAACGAAGCTCCACGGACAGCTACCACCGCTCTCCAGTGTTTCCCAGCCTCTGCCTGGGCAGGGATGAAGCCCTTTGGGATTAGGGACTCGTTTCCCTCGTGTTCAGCACAGCCTGAACTAGCAGGGTGGACACCGAGGGAAGCCACGTCCGCGGCGCAACACACTCACGCGTGGATCTTGCCATTGTAGTACTGCGTGTCCATGATGATCACCAGGTGAGCGGCGATGTTCATACCCCAGCAGAGGCTGCGGGAGGCAACCATCACCTGAACTGCACCTGAAACACGGAATCACAGAATTTTCAGAGTTGGAAGGGACCTCTAGAGATCACCTGTCCCACTCCCCTGCCAGAGCAGGATTGCTGATTCTGCACTGCCGAGCTCCAGGGAATAGGGTTTACAGGTAGATGAAGTGGCGTGTCCCCATCCCGCCCCGCTCACCGGAGCTGAACAGCTGCTCCACCACTCGCCGTTCCATGGCGGTCAGCCCCTCGTGCAGGTAGCCCACCCCGTTCACGAGCGTCTCCTTCAGTGTGTTGTCGTTCAGTTTGTCCAGGTACGGTACCAGATCCTTCTCTGCGCAGTGCAGGAACCTGCCGGAGAGAGGGGGAGTGAAGAGACCGCTGACAGGCCCAGCAAGGCTGTCCCTCTTTGATGTCACATCAGAGACCATTTCCCACCACTAGTTGTTCCTCAAGCCCAGCAAAACAGCCGAAAAACTTGTCCCTGCCTCAGTCAGAGGAGGGACAGAGGCCACAGCGCCGTTACCTTTGCCTCTGGACATCTGAGGCGCATGTGGTGAGGATGTTGATGGCCGTGAGCCGCGTCTGCTTGCGGGACGGGACGAAGACGATGACCGGCTTTTTGGGCGAGTGCTTCATGATGGCATGGTAGACGGGCTTGGCCATGGAGAGCAGGCGAGTCTGCGTGTGGCTGATGTTGAAGCCCTGCAGGGGAAGAGGAGCAGGCAGTGACGCCATCTGGAGACCAGGGAGAAGGAAAAGGAGATGAGGTTGCCCAAACCTCACCTGAATGTGCAGCTCCAGGGGCACGGGGCGGACGTTGGGGTGGAAGTTGAAGGTGGAGGTGGCGCTGCAGCCCAGCCAGTGAGCCACGTCCTTGGCGTTGGACAGGGACGAGCTGAGGGCCACGATGCGGATGGGTCGCTCGATTTGGGAGGAGATGTAACGCATGCGGGAGCAGATGACCTCCAGCACCGGCTGCAGGAGGGAGAAGATGGATTGTAGCAGGAACAGGAGGGGAAGGCTGAGCTCTCCGAACCACAGCTGCCTCTCCTGGCTGAGCTCCAGCCAACTTCAGCCCAAGCACCCTCAACCAGGGAGACCCCAGGAGATACCGCTCCTGAGCTTCCCAAAGGATATTGCCCTCTTATCCCAGCCCACCCTGCAGCTTGAGGAAACTCCTGGCAGGAAAAGCTGACCAGATACTAGGAATGAGCAACCATCCACCCCAAACTGTCTCTACTATTGAGACTAAACCGATGACGAGCATCACTCGAATTAGTAGCCCCCTCCTCCCCTGCCAGACGCACCCCATTTTCGCCCCCGATGAGATGCACTTCGTCCACGATGAAGAGGTTGACGTTCTGCACGTTCTTGCGCTGCTTCCAGCGTCGCGAGAGGATGTCCCATTTCTCAGGGGTGCTGATGATGATGTTCCCTTTCCCCAGCAGCTTCAGGTCGGTGCTGGTCTCCCCCGTCAGCAGGACCACCTTCTTATTGAGACGCTCCTGGAACTTTTCGTACCAGTCTAAGAAGACCTGCCAAAAATGCAAGGGATGCTGTTGCTAACCTCAAATTCAAACAAATCCTACCAAATTCCCGGAGAGACACATACGCACACACCAACATCAGCACGTCAGCAGTGGGACAGTGTCTCTTTGCTCCCTCAGAGAGACCACAATGAATCGAAACACTCTGGAGTCATCCCGGAGGATGTGACAGCGAAGAAGGGATGAGGAAAAGTGACACGGAGGATGAGGAAGCAAATCTAAGCTGGGGCCAGGCTCCAGTTCTCCGCAGGATGCCGGGCTTACCTGCTCTGCCAGGGCCTCCATGGGGGTGATGTACACACAACGTCCCTCCGAGTTCTGGAGCAGCATCCTCAGGATGGCAAATTCAGCACAAATGGTCTTTCCGCTTCCCGTGGGGGCACCCACAAACACGTTGTCGTCGCTGTTATAAACCGTGTTAAACACTGGGGACAGACGGACATCACAGAAGAGAGCAGTTTAGCAAAATCTCCACGGATTTCTATCAAAGCTCTAGAAATGGGCAGGGAAAACACAGCCTGCACAAGGAGGAACTACAGAAAAGGCTGTTTAAGAGTTTTAGTCCAGGATCCACTGAGCAAAACAGGTTGTAGTCTGTCACAGTAGCTCGTAAGTGTGAATTCCCTATTCTGGCTAAGCCCAGGCAGAGAAACACGGACAGGGCAGCTTTGGTTCACTCACAACTCCATCCCTACAAGCAGCACAGATGGAGAAGTTTGGTTCCAGCCTGCTCTGCGAACCTGAGCCACGGTGTAAGCACAGACACAGCTTCCAGGAGCAAACCCACTGCCTCCAGACAGCCCCAGACCGGCTGCTTGATGTACTTGAGGAATACGTCAGATACTTGGGCCCATAGCGAAAGATTTCAAACCTCCAAGGCTCAGAAAGGTAGAGGGGATACGTCATGTGAGGAACTTCTGTAGCAAATTGTGTGAATAAATCCCACCCCAAAAAACCAAGGCTATGGGACTGTGAATACCAAAAGGGCCAGGGCTCGCTAAGAGGCAGTTTGGAGGAGGCGAGCAGAGGCGATACCCACCCTGAGTCTGGATAGGGTTGAAGAAAGGGAACTTGTCCTGGTAGAGGCTCTCGAAGGCACTGTTTCGCAGAGCCGACACGGGCAGCGGCTGCAGATCCAGCAGCTCGGTCGGAGGAGGGTACTTCTCAGGGAGGATCAGGTGGCGGAAGGAAACCGGCAGCTGGGTCTCGCAGGCTGTCAGACACACAAAAAAACCCCATTTTCATCTCTAAAAGCACTCCAATGGTTTCATTTCTGAGTTCCTTCTGCCAACAGGATCCCCAGCCCTGCTGTCACTGGGAAGTCAAAAGTCTTTTCGGCAGCACAGCACCAGGAGAGGGCCTGAACTACCCCCTCGGCCCCCAGGGAGAACCGCTGCTGTAAAACCGGGGTGCTCCTGGCAGGAGTGAGACTTACAGAGCCAGCGGTCGGAGACCACCCGGATGAAGTACTGCGGGGGCAGCGGCTCGAACACGGGCACGAAGAAGGTGACGAGGTGCTCGTCCTGCGCGTACTTGGCTTTCAGCAGGAAGTACTCGTGGTGCAGGATGACTTCGCTGTCCACATCCTCCACCAGGATCCAGAAAGCTTCGGATGAACCGTGTACCTGAACAAGAGCAGCTGTTACTTTCCTATCAGAGCCTAGATCCCCTTCTTCCAAACCTCCAGGAGCTGAACACCAGCCCTCCCACGGCAATCCTGCCCCAGAAGTGCCTTCTTTCCCCCCCAGCATGGTATTTAGCCTGGTGATATTGAGCTGCGCGGCTCACCTTTTCATCCCACTGGAAGTCAGGGGCAATGGTGAGCTCTACTTTCAGGGTGGAACGGGTAATAGGCTGCAAGTGGACGGAGAGCTCCAGCTTTGGAAACAGATGAACGTATTTGTGGATTGTCTTGCCCATCTTGGGCATTCGGATCAGTTCCCCTGCAAGAGAAAGACGCTGCTGTCAGGACAGACGGACAACAGAGTAAGCAACAGCTCCCAAACCGAACAGTATTCATTATCGGCGATCCAAGCAGCCGGAAGGCAACAGGGCAAAGCCTCTGCCCTCACCAAGCTGGACAAAGACCCTCACCAGTTCTGCCCCTTCAATCAGACAGGAACAAGCCCCCCCATTTCTGGGTCAAAACATGGCAGAGGAGAACAAAGAGGCAGACACCCCTCCCTGCTGCATTTGCCCGTGTGCCCTAATGAAATTCAACAAGTGTGAGTGTAGGGTGCTGCATCTGGGGAGGAATAACCCCACACACCAGTACAGGTCAGGGGCTGACCTGCTGGAGAGCAGCTCTGTGGAAAGGGACCTGGGAGTGCTGGGGGCCAACAGGATGCCCACGAGGCAGCAATGTGCCCTGGTGGCCAAGAAGGCCAATGGCATCCTGGGGGGCATCAAGAAGAGCGTGGCCAGCAGGGCGAGGGAGGTCATCCTCCCCCTCTGCTCTGCCCCAGGGAAGCCACATCTGGAGCGCTGTGTCCAGTTCGGGGCTCCCCGGGTCAAGAAGGACAGGGAACTGCTGGAGAGGGTCCGGCAAAGGGCTACGGAGATGATGAAGGGACTGGAGCATCTCTCTGATGAGGAAAGGCTGAGGGAGTTGGGGCTTTTCAGTCTGGAGAAGAGAAGACTGACCAAAGGGAGGGTGCCAGGGGGATGGGAACAGTCCTTTTCCAGTGGTGTCCAGTGACAGGACAAGAGGGAACGGGCACAAACGTGACCATAGGAAGTTCCATCTGAACCTGAGGAGGGCCTTCTCTCCTGTGCGGGTGGCAGAGCACTGGCACAGGCTGCCCAGAGAGGTGGGGGAGTCTCCCCCTCTGGAGCCATTCCAAACCCGCCTGGACGCCGTCCTGTGCCACTGCTGGAGGTGCCCCTGCTCTGGCAGGGGGTGGCACTGGGGGAGCTCCAGAGGGCCCTTCCCACCCTGACCGTTCTGCGATTCTTTGTCTCCATACCTATTTCGTTATGGTTCAAGTCGTAGAGCCGTTCAAATGGGAAATTCTTCTTCTCAATTTTCTTCACCACTTCTTCAGGCAGTTTCTTGAACTGGCGCAAAGGGCACATGGACTGCCACCTGTGAGGACACCACGGGGTGAGACAAGCAAAGAAACAGAGACAAAGCCTTCAGAGCACCAGGTTCCCCACACTGCCAAAGACCAGCCCTCGGCCAGACACACGGGGCAGCTCCTTTACACCCCGACAGGCACAAGCACTCTCCTTCCCAGACTCTGCAGACCTAGCCAGGCTACGCTGAAGAGTCTCATCCAGCCTGCAAATCAGCAAATACCTCCGAGATCTCACTTACATCCGTTTGTCAATCATCTTGCAGAGGTTAAGGGTCTTGTCGGTGAGCTGGGCCCAGCCACGGTTCAGGACGATCTCGAAGATGGCACGCATCAGCCGCCCCGCAGACTGGGGGAACACAGAGCAGCTCTCAGACTTGGCTGCCATCATCACATTTAACTCTTCCTCCCTTTCTACCCATTTTCCTGCCCAGCCACACGATAATAAAATGGTTTGGGGACCTTTTAAAGATCACCTCGTTCCAACCCCCTGCAAGGACACCTCCTACCAGCCCAGGTTGCTCCAAGCCCCGTCCAACCTGGCCTTGAACACCTCCAGGGATGGGGCAGCCACAGCTTCTCGGGGCAACCTGCGCCAGGGGCTCACCACGCTCATCGTAAAAAAATTTCTTCCTTATATCCAACCTAAATCCATCCTCTTTCAGTTTAAAATCATTATCTCTTGTCCTACTGCTACAGACTCTGGTAAAAGTAGAACAATAAGGCTACCCTGTAGTCCTCTAGTGCCAAATTACTTTAATTACAAATTAGAGACTTCAATGAAGATCTAATTCTTGTCCTGACAGGGGTCAGACCTTCTCACCGCTCACAGCTCTAGTTATTTTCAAAGCCATTTATGACCTCAACCTGAATTTTGGAGGTGCAAATAGTTGTCCGAGACTGAGACACGGCTGGACTGCACACACCTACATGGAAACAGAGAGGCTCCAGGCACGTTTCCTCACTCACCTGCGTAACGTACACCATGTCTGCCATGAGAGCAAATCCTTCCAGCTTCAGCTGGGAGATGAAAGCCTGGAGGAGCACGTTGATCTGGGGAAGCAGAACAGAGAGAGTCTCAGTGCCCTCCACACCAGCGCCTGATCCCGGAGAGTTTTGACATGTGGCAGGACAAAAGCGATCAACGGGGATGGACTGTCCTACGCTGCAGGACAGTGCGCTCAACCAGAGACAAGAAGCACCTGCAGCTCTTCGAGCATCTCTTGACACAGTCCAGGATGTCCCACAGAGAGAAGAGAACAGAAATCCCCCCACAAATGGCATTTACCATCACAGCTCTCCCGCAAAGATCACTGCTCTCCTCAAGACAGGCAGAGAAGTCCCCTGGAGGGGGCAGACGGGACTCACCTTGGCACTGGGCTCCTCTATGCTCTCCTTCACCGGGATGGGAACTCGCTCCAGCAACTTTTGAAGCTCGAGCTTCTCCTCCTGCAGAAAACCAAGGCAAGAGAGATGAGAACGGTCCCTGACAGGGCAAGCTCTACATCTTCCCCCGCAGCATCAAGAGCAGTGCCTCGAGGCTGCCTCCCTCGGGATGGGTGTCTGGCTCCGTACCTCCCTCACGGTGATGTTCCTGAACTCCGACGACAGCGAGAAGACCCGAAACAGCTCGATTTCACTCAGGGTGGGTTTCAGGAGCTGATTGTAAGTTTGCATCGTCTCGTTGGTGATGTAGTAGTGGCTGGCGATGCGGCCCAGCTCTGTCACCTGCCACAAGGACAACAGCCAGAGTGAAACAGCGAGAAAGACACACGACTGTTTGTGGCACAGACAGAAGATGCTGAACAAGAACCAGGCTGCAGCAAGGGAGACGTCTCCAGAGAAGCTCAGCATGAATTCTCAGGCTACAAATCACCCAGGAAAGCTGCTTTACCTGGCACACAATTCCATACTCCCCAGCCTCCCCTTTCTCATCTCACTGCCTCTGAAGCAACGAAAACGCAACGGGAATGTCAATTTGCTTAAGAGGCAGCAGCAAACACACAACAGTGACAGACAGAGGGTCAGGTTTAACACCAGCACTCTCTATGCCGGCAAACAGCTCTCTGGAATCACAGACATGCACAAGAGCAGGTCTGAATGATGCAGCACGCCCTGGGATCCGTATTTAATCAGAAAGACGCCTCTTGCATCCTTTCTCTCAGTCAGAGGATGCTCCCATCCAGCTCTGCTTGATCACAGCGCCTTTCCCAGGTCCCACCTCACCTGGAAGTTCCCCGTCTTCTTGTCGTACTTCACCAGGTTGTTCTTGTCTAACATGAGGGCTGCAGTGTGAACCAGATCCAGGCGGCGCTGGTCCAGCAGCGGATCCCCCTTCAGATCGTCGTGGGATATCCCGTAGAGAGTAGGGGAGCGCAGCATTCGGATGTACAGGTAGGTGTAGCCCAGCCAATTCACTGCGTCCTGAGGAAACACCAACACACCGTAAGAGCTGACGAATACGCCTCATGGCAAGCAAGAGCGACGCTCCGGCTCGGAGCCCAGCGCTCCCAGCACTAGCGTAGGACACATCAGGCTCAGCCCAGCTGAATCCTGCCGGGTCAACATTAAACCAGAGCTTGGAAGTCCAGCTGTGCCACACACAACTCTTCTCCAGGACCAGAATAATATTAGGGAATTAAAAAACAAGAACACACCCTCCGCAGGCAGACTTTTCCCCCATGTCCTTCTCCACGTGGAGAACTCTGTCTGCTCTGAATTACAGCAGCATCAACCCACTTCCCTGACACACCAGCCAGCCTTACAGGCTGGTAGTTCTCACGGCTGTCCTTCCAGATCTCTTAAAAATTTGCTTCCCAGGCACTAAAAGGTTGCAAGTTTCTTTGCTCCTGTACAATGGCAGCATCCCTCCCTGATACAGATCATTCTTTGACCCCTGCAATTCCCAGCAGCTCCCTGGGTGCAACAAAAGGCACATGTATGTGGGGAAAGCAAAGATTCGCACTCACCTTTGCGTTCTGGACGTTGCCGAGAACGGTCTCTGCATTCAGCATGTCTGGGAGCTTCGACACCATCTGACTTTCAATGGGGAGCTGCTGGTTGAGCAGGGACAGGTAATACTGCAGCTCGCCATGGGATGTGATGAGGATTCCCTCTCCTTTGGTATCGTACTGAGGCCTCCCGGCACGTCCCAGCATCTAAGAAACGAGAAGGTGAGGTCAGCAAAACATAAAAGCTTTTAAGTTTGGCCATTTCTCCTTGCTGCGTGTCCTGGGGCTTTACTGCCAGATTGTTCAGTCTGCTGTTACTTCTAGCTGGCAGGAGACACACAGAAATATCTCGGATGTGTCTGGGCAAGATATTGGGAGAGGAATCATTTGTCCTCTTCTCCTACTGATCTGCTTCTCCTCTGCCCTCACAGCAGGGCTGTTCCCACAACAGCTGAGACAGTCTGACAGTAGGGAACAGGGAGCGACTGGACTGAGAAGATACAAAAGCAGACCACAAATGTGCCTCAGCGGGAAGGGAAAACTCCTGCCCCTGGTCCTGGCAGCATCTCTGTTACCAGAACTTTACCTGGAGGATGTCCAGAGCACCCAGCTCAGTCCAGCGCCCCTTCTCAGGGCTGTACACCTGCGTCCCCTTGATGATGACGGTGTGAGCAGGCAGATTTACACCCCAGGCCAGCGTGGCTGTGGAGACCAGCACCTGCAGGAGCAAAAAACAGCAATCAGAGCCAGGTAGAAGCCTCTTCCTAGGGAAAAAAAAGGATCTAAAATGCCAGTCCTGACATTAGAGACATGCACAAAAGGGACAAAGACCAAGAACTGTGACTGTCTTGACAGCTCAGCAGAGGGAGGTCAGATATACAGCAAGATCTTTGCCCAAATTTCCCAGCTCACTGCACGACCCTGAGAAAATCCTTTGCCTTCCATTCATAACTGCCAAGAAATTGCTTGGATGGGGTTTTGCCAAAGTGGCAACTGCAGAGGAGACAGCCGTCTCTGGGACAGCTTTAAACATTCAGCAGGGCTTAAAGGAGAAGTTTTTGCCCTCTCCGCTCTTGGCCATATGCTTTTAGTTTCTATTCTTTACGTGAAAATCAGGGCTGCCTTCATTGGGCACCAGCATCAGTAGAGCAGGACAGGGGTTGGCTACATTTATCCTCTTGATTTTGCCCAAAGGGCTGTTGGAAAACACAGCTCAAGCAGTTCTTGTGAAGTACCTACCCCAAACATTGTGATTCCTCCTGGGAAGTGAGGCTCACCTGAATGTGTTTGTCAGCAAACAGATCCTCCACCAGTGTCCGGTCCACGCGCGTCATCCCAGCATGGTGAATGGCGAAGCCGTAAGGAAGGAGGTCCTTCAACTCCAGGTTCTGCAGCAGAAACACACCAACTCTATGTTTTCTACCCGAGCCAAGTAACACCAGGGAGAAAAGAAGCAACAGAAAGTAGCACATATCCTAGAGGAAAGGCTGCGAAACTGCACCAAACCGACAGCATCGCTGTAGCTGCGCTCCTGCTATCGCTGTGTCAGAATAGCCCCGTCTGTGTAATTACCTTGCACTGCTCAGCTTCGGTCCTCAGGACCTCGGTGGAGGCTGAGCCCTCCCGCAAGAAGAGGCCCAGAGTATCTTTCTCCAGGCACATGTCCCTGATGGCCCGGGCTGTCTTCCCAGTCTCCTTTCTGGAGTGAACAAACACCAGCACCTGTTAAACAAGCACAGAGTTACCATCGCTGAGAGAGGAATCGCTACGGCTGCAGCCAGCACAGATGCTTGACCCGACCCGCTCCTGGTGTTCAGGGTGGGAAGAGATCTAGAATTAGTCCAGACGCCCTGTGAACCACGCACAGAGCTCCTGATCTAACAGGGTAGCATCACCAAGACTCCCTCATCCTAAAAAGACAGGTCATACATTAATCAAGATGGCTAGCACAGAGAGAAAACCCGTGTTCCTTCCTCTCTCAGCTGCCATCGACCACCCAAACCTACCCTCTTCTCCCCTGCAGCGACAGACACTCGGAAATCCTCACCAGCAACAGAGAAACACCAGGATTAAGGAACAATAAAATCAAGTATCAAACCTGGTTCTTTCCAGCGTGCTCCATAATCTTCTCATAAACAATTTCATTCATTATCTGGAAGCGTTTGATTGCTTTCTTCTCTGTAATACCCACATAGGTCTGCTCGAGGGGCACCGGTCGGAAGCTGTAAGGGAAAAAAACCAAGTCCATATAAGAGCAAAAGAATGAAGAAACAAAGCTCCTGTCAAAAGACATCCTGTATTTCGTGCTACCAAGTTCAACGCGCTTCCTTTGTGCCTCAATTTACTCAGAGATTTGATGGCAGTTCTGCCCACTTAGCTTTAACAGTAGGGGACAGTAACACGTATTCCTGTTTCCTGGAATCCGTTTGCTAAGCACACACTCAGGGAGCAAAAATGGTGTTTCAGGAACTACCATAATCCTATTTTAGGCTTCCTTCAAACAGCTTCTGCAGCACACTGGTACAGCAGAGTTTATCTGCCTTCTCTAAAGCATCTTCTTGCGAGTATGACAACACAGGAACCCTGGCACACATTTTGAGGCTGTATTTAACTGCTCTAGTCCTGAACATGCATTTACCGGCACATCTACGAGCAAATAAATGCACGTTGAGAGTAAACTGAAGGCCCAGTGAGACACTGGCACCATCCGACAGATAAACACTCAACTGCCTCCAGAGGAGGCAGGTCTTAACCAGCTCTCAACAGCTACCCACCATCTGATCGTAAAGACCTCTCCCGGCTTTCCACGGTACCTGTTATCAAAATAGAACAAGCCTTTGGCCGGGTCCACTCTCAGGAAGGTAGCCACGTCCTCGTAGTTGGGGAGGGTGGCACTCAAGCCAACGAGCCTCACGTCCTCCTGAGTCATCTCGATGTTGCGAATGGCTCTGGCTACCAAAGACTCCAGGACGGGTCCTCGGTCATCGTGCAGCAGGTGTATCTCGTCCTAAAGAGAGGAAACAGGAACAGAGTTATCCCTGCTCCGAACCGGCTCTATTTACCCATTTTTGGTTTAGTTCTTTAGCAGCCGTGCTTGCATGGATTGAGGAGCGCTCATCCCACAGCTCAAAGCCCAAGCCTCTCTGCAACCAAGCGTCAGAGACATCTTCAACCGCTAACACACGTTCAGGAACCACAATACCAAAAGACACAGCGCCCGTCATCGCCCCCCTCCTCCGTGCTAGGGCCTTGCAGGCACCAGTGCTGCTCACCAGGATGACCAGTCGCACCAACTGGGTATAGGTGCGTTCTCCTCCCTTGCGGGTGATGATGTCCCACTTCTCCGGGGTGCAGACGATGATCTGGGTAGCGCTGATTTCCTCCTTGCACAGCTGGTGATCCCCCGTCAGCTCAGCCACGTTGATGCCGTAAGTCGCCAGGCGCTAGGAGGAAGCCCGCAGGCGGTTAAGCAGGGCAAACGCACGTCTCCCGGGGCAGCGTTAGAGCCCCGAGACACTCACAGACAGTTTCATACTTGTCCCACTACAGCACTGGAAGAAATATGTGGATTTCATAGCCTACACTGACATCCAAAGCCCGCATCGGCACACGCTCAGAGCCCAGTGGGCGCAGACTGCATGAACAGAGACTCAAGGCACAACCCAAACACATCCTCTCCTGGCAAGCTTCTGCCAGAGCTTATGTCCTTCTGTAAGCGTAATATAAGGAAGCCACCACAATAAAGCTCACCTTAGAACCACAGAATCTGCTTTAGGTTGGAAGGGACCTTGAAGACTATCTAGATCCACCCCCTGCCCTGGGCAGGGACACCTCCCACCAGCCCAGGCTGCTCCAAGCCCCGTCCAACCTGGCCTTGAACATCTCCAGGGATGGGGCAGCCACAGCTTCTTGGGGCAACCTGCACCAGGGGCTCACCACCCGCACAGGCAACAATTTCTTCCCAATACCTCATCTAAACCTCCCCTCTTCCAGTTTGAAGCCATTCCCGCTCGTCCTATCACTCCATGCCCTTGTAAAAAGTCCTTCCCCAGCTCTCCTGGAGCCCCTTTAGGCACTGGAAGGGGCTCTAAGGTCTCCCCAGAGCCTTCTCTTCTCCAGGCTGAACCCCCCCAACTCTCCCAGCCTGTCCTCCCAGCAGAGGGGCTCCAGCCCTCGCAGCATCTCCGGGGCCTCCTCTGGCCCCGCTCCAACAGGTCCACGTCTTTCCTATGTTGGGGGCTCCAGAGATGGATGCAGTACTCCAGGTGGGGTCTCCCCAGAGCAGAGTAAAGGGGCAGAATCCCCTCCCTCGCCCTGCTGGCCACACTTCTTCTGACGCAGCCCAGGATACGGTTGGCCGTCTGGGCCATCTTCCCCAACCTACAGTTCAAGCAGGGGCAGGACCAAACCTCTCCTTACCTTCCCGAAGCTGCCCACCATCTCCTGCACCAAGGACCTCATGGGCGCAATGTAGATAATCTTGAAATCGTCTACGTTGATGGTTCCATCGATATTAATGTGTTTCCCTATTTCTCGCAACATGCACATGAGCGCCACGTTTGTCTTCCCAGCGCCCTAGAACACAGACAGAACCAGTCCCATCAAATTCGTGTCTTCTCCAGAGTAAAGGTCAGCTTTTTCCACCCAAACAGATCATCCTGCTGGATTCTCCATCACAGAGGCCCCAAATATCAGGATCCTTACCGTGGGAGCACACAGCAGCAAGTTCTCATCCGACTCCAGCGCTGCGCGGTAGAGTTTGCTCTGAATACGGTTCAGCGTTTTAAATCCCTCGAATCCAGCCTGGGCGTATTTGGGCAACTTTTCCACCGAAACCAATTGCTGAAAAGGGAAAACATCGAGCTCAGCGCCTTTGTTTCAGTACCTCGCGGGCTGCAGGGCATATGTGAGACCTCAGAGACACCCTGGGGAGTAACAGGGTCATGTTGTCTCCAGATGGCCAGAAGAGAAGCCCCCGTGCCTAGGGATCGGGGAGCGGGTTAGGAAGAGATCAAACAAGGCTCGTTAGCTGGCCCGTGCACTCCAACGAGTACAAGTCATAGTTGGCTACACCATCAGAAAAGCAAATCCCCGCCATGTTCTCATGATGCGACAGATCAGACCACATTTGCGCTGCCAGCACTGATCAAAAGAGGCAATTTATCACAAGGCACGCGATGAATCAGCCAGATCTGTGGCCCACGCTGCACATCACAGCAAGGAGGGAGCAAAAGCAGAGCCGAGGGCTCAGCACAGCAGCTAACCAGGGCAGGGGAGCCCCGAGACAGAAACGGCCAGCACAGGATAGACACTCCAGAAGTGAGAAACTAGAAATCAGGAACCCTCTTCGGCCATGTGAAATCTCTGAGCTTAAAATAACGGTTCTTCAAGAAATCTGAGAGGGCGTCACAGCCACATCAAAGCCTGTTGAGCCGCAGGAAGTATCTGTCACGATATTCGCAACAACTCATAGAATCGTGGAATGGTTTGGGTTGGAAGGGACCTTTAAAGGCCTTCTAGTCCAATCCCCCTGCCCTGTGCAGGGACATCTTCAACTAGATAAGGTTGCTCAAAGCTCAAATAACCTGGCCTGGAATGTTTCCAGGGATGGGGCATCTCCCACCTCTCTGGGCAACCTGGGCCAGTGTCTCACCACCCTCAG
The DNA here is from genome assembly GCA_008711295.1 of Anarhynchus alexandrinus. NCBI lineage: Eukaryota > Metazoa > Chordata > Aves > Charadriiformes > Charadriidae > Anarhynchus > Anarhynchus alexandrinus. Next base: position 310,289 of record VUYV01000479.1, on the reverse strand, counting down.
CGTAAAACATTTCTTCCTTGGATCTAGTCTGGATCTCCCCTCTTTTAGCTTAAAGCCATTATCCCCTGTCCTATCGCAACAGCGCCTGCTAAGAAGTTTGGTGACATCTTTCTTATAAGCCCCCTTTAGGTACTGAAAGGGGCTCTCAGGTCTCCTCGGAGCCTTCTCTTCTCCAGGCTGAACACCCCCAACTCTCCCAGCCTGTCCTCCCAGCAGAGGGGCTCCAGCCCTCGCAGCATCTCCGGGGCCTCCTCTGGCCCCGCTCCAACAGCTCCGTGTCCTTCTGCTGTGGGGACCCCCCGAGCTGGAGGCAGCACTGCAGGGGGGTCTCCCCAGAGTGCAGCAGAGGGGCACAATCCCCCCCCTCGCCCTGCTGGCCACGCTGCTGGGGATGCAGACCGGGGTGTCGCGGGCTTTCTGGGCGCACATTGCCGGCTCATGTCCAGCTTTTCATCCACCAGTACCCCCAAGTCCTTCTCCTCAGGGTTGCTCTCCATCCCTTCATCCCCAGCCCGTATGGATACCGGGGGCTGCCCCCACCCAGCTGCAGGACCCTGCACTTGGCCTTGTTGAACCTCATGAGGTTCACACAGCCCCACTTCTCAAACTTGCCCAGGTCCCTCTGGATGGCATCCCGTCCCTCAGGCATGCCAACTGCACCACTCAGCTTGGTGTTGTCCGCAAATTTTCTGAGGTGCA
>VUYV01000479.1:296911-309091 GCA_008711295.1 Anarhynchus alexandrinus | reverse complement strand
ATCAGAATTCAGCCCCAGGGAAGAGTGGCCCAACCTCCTCCATGGACTGCCAGACTCTCCTGTCACACACGGCTCCACACTCTGCGAGTCCACACGACCAGAGAGCCACACGCCACAATCTGCCCGGGGCCACACGCCACAATTTCTTTCAAGCACAGGCATCCATGTAACCAGAGCCAATAATTTTTGGCAGTAGAAACCAGTGACCCCCAAGGCCAGGACATAAACCTGCCTTCCAAGAGAGCAGATGAAAGGAAGCAGGGAGTGAAGACACACAAACCTGCAGTGGCCCAGCAAAAGCCCAGCCTGCTGCATGCCAGCAGTGCACCTCAAACACAGAAAACCCAAACTGGCCCCTCTCATCAACATAACCAGGGTTTTTTCTAGCTACAAAGCAGGAATATGGGATTAATCCCCCCCAAAAAACAACCCCCAAATTGGCCACAGAACTGCTATTCTCCAAAGGCCAAGCAGAGCTAATCCTGCATGCCAATAAAGCTGTTGAGTGTCACATTCCAAGCCCAGGCAATGAGGAGATGATCAGAGGCGACCAGGGTGTTTTATTGCGCTGAGCCTCGCATCAAGGAGGCCCAGAGGTGAAACGGTGCTGTTACAAGATAGTTAACACCAGTGTAAAAATGTGAAACTTGCATATATTGACATTTTCCTGGGAAAGCAGACATCTGAATGACTCAAAAATAAGAAGTGGTAAATAAATCGCCCTCTCAGCTGAGTCTCAGCCATCACCTAAGCAACACTTCCCATGGTTTCAAGATCCCAGCTGAGTCAGCAGGCTCCTCTCTCACGAACAGCAAACAAAACACACAGCCCAACGACGACCGCAGACAGCAGTAAGGATCTCACGATTCCTCCTCTCGTCCTGCCTGAGGTTCCCTCTAGCCTTACCCGGATGAGATCCTCCTTCTCTGTCTCATGCAGCTGATAGAGGAACTTTGACAGCTCAGGATCTGCTTCCATCTTCCCCATTATCCTTTCTTTTTCAGCTTCACTTTGCGCACTGGCCAACAAAGTGCAGTACAGGACTGATGAAAGAAAATTAAGGGAATGCAGGTGAGTTTAAGGGTTGAACCAAAAGAAGGAAGCAAAAAACAAGGGCCCAAACTTCACACAGCAACACCGATGGCAGTTAGAAGCTTCGGGTTGTATTAGAATCACGTCAGAACAGCAGGGAAACAACAAGGTGGGACGGTTAAATCGAGCGCCACTCACTCATCATCCGGTGCTGCCGCAGGACTTTAATGAAGTCGAAGGTGTTAAAGCCCAGGAGCAGAACAAGCTGGTTCTCACATTCCCGGTCATCGCTTGCAGTCTGGGAGGAGAAGAAACGAGGAATGTCCGGTTACCTCCGCGCCCCACAGAACAAGAATCCCTGCTTCGCATAGAACTGAACTCAAATGGAGCTAAGCAGCAGCTACACGCAAGATCGGGTGGCCACTGACCTTCAAGATCTCCAGCACTTCGTCCGCCTTCTTCTGAGAAACAATGGCATCATCGTAGAAACGGCTCAGCTGCCGCTGGAGCCAAAAGGCGTCGATGTCTCGAGGATGCAGATCCTTCTTCTTTGAACTCATCAGCTCACCCGAAGCCACAAGCTTTAAGAAAAAGCCACAAAAACATTATCTTCCTGCCAGAGGAAAGCAAGCACGCGACCTTTGTGCTGTGGAGCAAGAGTTTGGGGCCTCGCTCTACTCAGGGAGAGAAGCAGAGAACTAGCAGATGCAACTGTGCAGCTGCCAGACCTGTTAATTTTATTAATGATCGTTTTGGCCTCCATCAGACAACAGCTTTAAGGCTCCTCTCCACTCACAAATGACCTTAACTTCATCCACAGACCAACAGGATCCCTGACCATCCTCTACACAACCCTGACCCTCCTCTACACAACCCCAAAACTATGTTTCACATGTTCCTCGGTGACTCACGTTGGCCGAGAGGGTGCAACGGACAACGGCTTCATCTCCCTCCATGTCATCATCGGACGCCTCATCACGCACTTCACCATAAATGTCCTCATCACCTTCCTGTTGAAAGAAAAGTTCCAGTAAGCGGCTTTTGCGAACATCAAAGAGAAGCTTTTCCTCGACAGAAATTAATCATCTGGCAACTCGTTCCTGAGGGGAAGCAGCCTGCCTTGTGCTTTTAACAGGAACATAATGCTGCTGTTCAGGTAGAGCACCACGTGATAAGATTACTTCTACTCTCTACGGAGAGGTTTTGCCAGCGCCTCCTCCAAAAATCTTGTATTCGTCTCTCTTATCATCCTCTCAGCCTTTTTCAAAAAACAATCCCAGAGAATGTTTCTATGAAACACTTCCAACCGGCACATTTGAATGTCTCTCTTCCTCTCGACCTGTCAAGTTTCCCCACGGGATCTAAATATCACCATCTGTTTTCCATCGTACTGACTCATGATAAGCCTTGGATTAGCAGGATAATCAACAAATCCTCCCTGAGCCAAGAAGCTGTATCTAAAATAATCCGGTTTCTCCTCCCCGGCAGAGACATCCCAGCCCAAGCCAATGCCCACTTCCCAACGTGACAGAGTAAAACGGGACAAACGCGGTCCCTGCGGAACGGCTCGGAGCGAGTGGACAGGGCAGAGACTCCGCTGCCACCCTGCAGCCTCTCATCTCATACCTCCTCATCGGACTCGAACTGCACGTTCACCCCGTACGTCTCATCAATATTGTCATCTGCAAGGGAGAGCGGAGTTAATTCATCGGAAAATCTGGGCACCACGTGCAAGGTTCACAGATCCGCACGCCCGCCCACACCTCTGCACATCCAAAAGATGAAAAGAATGTGGTTTGAGGGCTTGAAAACTGTCCAAACATATTTTTTTTTTTGGCTTCTCCGTGCGCAAACACCACCCTGGAGTAAGGCTGGGTTTGGCACCAGTAACCTGACTTCCTGCCAGCCCCGTCCCTGAAGCCGCAGCCCGCGACAACGCCTTCCCATACCCATGTTCTGGATTTCCTTGTCTCCACCGTAATCCGTGATCTTCTTCCCCAGGTTCACCAGCACGTGGTAGCGGGTATCATCGGTCTGTCCCAGCAGCAGATCAATCTCCTTCCGCCTCTCCTTATCGCGCAGCTTCTCGTTCTTCAGTACCGCCAGGACCTCGTCGGCAGCTCCGCAGAGGATGTCACGCGGCTGCGAAAGGAATAATAGGTCACATGGAGAAGAAATTTGCTATGTGAAAGGTACAGGGTCAGTCCTTCCCATTTCTGGACCCTCATATAGGCACCGAAAGGCCACCCCCGCAACTAAGGCTCCATCTCAATGTCCCCAAGCCCAAAAGCCAGCACCAACAAAGCGAACCCATCCCATGGGATTACAGGGAAGGATTAAAACATCCAAGGAATGGATCTTACAGGCTTTGAATCCTCTGCCGGAGCAGGGACACCCGTCCTGAGGTGTCCCCATCCTCACCTGGTCCCCGAGAGCCGCCTGAATGAAGCTCAGCAACACCTCGTAGGTCTCACGGGTCTCCTTGGTTTTGGGTTTGTAGATGATGCCCACCATCTCGTCGATGCCCTCAGACAGCAGGGTGTAACCCTTCATCTTATTGATGTCATGCCTGTCCTCGTCACGCTTCCTTCTCCTGGAAAGAGGGGCAGGAAGGAGAGCACCCGGGTCAGCCCCACAGCAAAGCCCTTCTCCTGCTACCTCAAATACAGCTAGTCTCTTTTATTTAAAAAATAAGGGAAAAAAATTGGTATTTTTTAATCTTTCACTTCAATTTTAGTTTCCTGACATGGAGCAAGCGATTCCAAATGAAGAAAACAAGGTCTCTGCATCTTCCAAGTTGACAGTTTTTAGTCTGCAGCCCCGTGCTCACGCCACCAAAACACTTTGCACTACAAAATATCCCCAACACCCATGAATTTGATCCCATTTATAGCCCCAAACCAAACCAAGACTGTGTTATTCAAAGATGGGAATGAAAAATTAATAGCCCAGGGTTGTCTTCACACACATACAGTTCTTAGTCAGAGGTCTGCACCCCCTCAGCTCTGAGCTGGCACTCACTTTGCCCGTCTCTCCTCCTGCATCTGGGGTTTGGTCCTCTGGGCCTTGTCCCCCATGCGGGTTCCGTCCAGTTTGCCCACCAAGGACAGAACTTCTCCCGTCGGCTCATCCCGACGGGTCCGGTCGATCAGTGAGCGATCAGCTTGGAGGACAAGGTTGGAGTTCTGGGAAAAGAAAGAACAGAGGCAAAAAGAATAAACAGGCATAACTTCTTTAATATTACACACTGCACGTTGCTCGAGGCACAAATCTGCATTTTAATTAACTGGGGGGGGTTATTTAACACCCTAACCACGCGCGATTTTAGACTATAAACTGGGACTGAGCCACTCTGGCCCTTCCTGGGGCTTGTTTCAGCCGGGAGAACCTCACCCAGGTGCTCGGTTACCTCTCGGTGCCCGGAAAGTCCCTCTTTAAGAAGGAAAAAAATCCGGAAAAACCCTTAAAAGAGGATTTTAGTTCTCAAAATCCCCTCCCGCCCCCGAGAAACAGCCGGTACACTGAGCCCCCCTCAGGCAGGCCGCTTTCGCGGGGAGACCCGGGGCCACCAAAGCCCGAGGCTGGGTTTAAAGGCACCCGCTGGGTTAACGACACCGGAAAGGGCCCGGTACGGGGCCGGTGAGGCGCGGGAGGTCCAAGGGCCGGCGGGGCCACACTCACCGCCTTGTACTCGTACTGCAGGCTCCGGGCGGTGACATCCGCCATGGCTAGGCCGGGCTGGAGGCCGCGCCAACACCGGCACCGCCGCGCACCGGGTCAGGCCGCGGAACGGAACTTCCGGGTCAAGCGGAAGCGGGTCCGTCCCCGCGGCGAGCGCGACCCGGAAGCGCTTCCGAAGGAGGGGGCACGCAGCCCCGCGCTGCCCCTCCCAGCATGCCCCGCGGCCTCCCCGACTACAGCTCCCAGCATGCACCGCTGCGTCCGGTGAGAGGCGGTGACGCTCCCCCGAAGCCCCACTTTGATTGGCTGGCAGTGCTCCCCACCCCCGCGCCAAGAACTGGCCGTGATTGGCTCAGCCGCGCCGTCCCCCGCGCGCTGCGATTGGCCGCGGCGGACGGTTGAGCCGTTGACGGTTGAGGCTTTGAAAGCGCCGGGGCGCGGCGGGTAGGAGGGGCCACCTCCCGGCCCGCCCGCTTCCTATTGGCTCTCCCCAGCGTAAGCCCCGCCTCTTCCTCACAGCCCCTCCCCCGTCCCCGTGGCGAGGCCTTGGCCGCCATTTTGGGGGTCTCCCCTACAGGGCCCGGGGCGGTCCCGCCATGGCCCCACACCCTGAGGGGCTGCGCTGGTACCAGATCCCCCTCTCTTCCGCCCGCGTACCCCGCTCGGGGATCTTCAGCTATGGCTTCCAGGCCAGTCTCCAGCGCTACCAGCAGCTCCGCGCCCTCAAACACCTCCGGGTGGGCCGTCCTGTCGCCCCGCCGCCCCCAGGCCTGTTGGAGCCCTGCCCCCCCGTCCCTGACCCTGTCGACAGCCCCCCCCGGGCCTCCCACCGCCCACGGGGCACCAGTGGGGCGCGAGGTGAGCGTGGCCCTGCCCCGGGGATGGGTGTGAAGGGAAACGTGACTCTCCGGTTGGCCCCATAGTGGCTCAAGGGGGATCCTGGTCACCCCTGCTTTGTTCTCATGGGCCTTTCCTGTGCCCCAAAGTGGCCCCAGTCACCGCTATATTGTCCCCAAGACCCTCCACGTGCCCCAAGGGAGCCCCCAGTCTACCCCCACATTGTCCCCACAGCCCTCCCCCTGCCCCAGTGGGGTCCCTGATCACCCCTGTGTTGTCCCTAGGGCTCTCCCTGTGCCCCAGGGGGGGCCCTGATCACCTCTGTGTTGTCCCCAAAGTTCCCTGCCACCCCAAGGAGGGCCCCCAGTCGCCCTTGCATTGTCCCCACAGTGCCCTGGCACCCCAAGAAGGGCCCCCAGTCACTCCTGCGTTGTCTCCACTGTCTCCTGGCACCCCAAGAAGGGTCTGGGTCACCCCTGTGATGTCCCCACAGTGCCCTGGCATCCCAAGAAGGGCCCTGGTCACCCCTGTGTTGTCCCCACAGTCCCCTGGGATCCCATCGAGGGCCCCTGGTCCCCCCTGTGTTGTCCCCACAGCCCCCATACCCTAAGGGGTGGGGGGAGGGGGCTGGTCAACTCTGTGTTGTTCCCACAGCCCTCCTTGTGCCCCAAGGGAGTCTGTGGTGATCCCTGTGCTTTCCCCACAGCCCCCCGACGCCCCAAGGAGTCCCCTGGCACCAGGAAACGGGTGAGCAGAGGGCGGCAGCCTCCTGGCCCCGCTCAGCCCCATGCCAACCAGCGGGATGCAGCCAGCCGGGGTTCCCCACCATGCCAGGCAGCACCAGACAGTTCCAGGCATGTCGCAATGCTGCCAGAGGCCGCTGCAGTGTCCCTGGGGTGTGAGGCCAACCGTGAGCAGCATACCACAGCCGGGACAGTGCTGCAGCAGGCAGGCAGGAGCTCTGGGGGGCACCAACTGGGCACAGCGAGGGGGCAGGTGTCCACAGACAGCGATGACGATGACCTGATCCCGCTGAGGGACATGCTGCTGGCAGGGGACGAACCCCCGAGCCCTGTGGACCACCGGCAGGTAGGTCCCTGCCTGAGAGTGGGTGGTCGGGCATCACAGGGTCCCCGGGGACATCCCGGTGCCCACCAGGTGTTGTGGTACCCACTGAAGCATCACCATTCCCTTGCTCTGTTACCCAGGTTGCATGCCCACGGCCAGATCCGCTTGCCAACAGCCTGGATTCACTGGTCCGGGAGAAAAGGTAAGGCTGGCACCCCTCAGGCGCGGGGGCTGTGCTGGGTGTCCCGGGGTGCCCTCGCCCTGTCCTAACCTCCCCCGTGACAGGGAGCAATGCCAAGCAGCCACACTGCAGGCCGGCCTGGCGCGGGTGCAGGTGGACGACAACAGTCCCTGGGAGTCCCCGGACGAGGACACCAAGCTGCCCGAGGAGCACAGGTATCCCTGCCAGCCATGCCCGGGCCGGGGGGTCCGTGTGGTGCCTGCTCCCCGCTTGACGCCACCCTCCTGCCTTCAGGGATTTCCTGGCCCGCTTCACCATGAAACCCCGATTCATTCCCACCATCCACCCCGGGGAGCCCGTCTTCTACACCCGCCCGGCGCCGATGCCCACCCTGGACACCCGTGGGCTGAAGCCTCAGAGCGCGTTGGAGAGGTTCTTCCTCTGGTGAGCACCGGGCGAGACATATTGGGGTGACGGGGGGGACAGGGGACACAGGCAGAGCCCTGCTCACCCCCTCTTTCCCTCCCCCAGCAACTCGCCTGCCTGCCAGGCAGCTTTTGTCCGCGACGGGGGTCTCAGCCTGCTCTACCGCTGCGTGCCCACCTGCCCGCTGCCCGTCCTGCGCTGGCTCTTCCAGGTAAGCCACCAGCGCAGGAGGTTGCCCCCTCCTCCTGCGGTGCCACTCCGGTCACCCCTTCTTTGTTTTGGCAGCTGATGACCCTCTGCCCGGACACGACCAACGCTTCCCAGGCGCTGTGGGAGATCTGGCTGAGCATCAGGGGTGAGTGCAGGGTGGGCGCAGAGCTGCTTTGCCGCGGTGTCCCCCAAAGCCCTGTCTGCCCTCACCGTCCCCTCGCCCGCAGGCGAGCCCTGGTGCCCCACGGTGCAAGAGATCAGCCAGGCTTTCGCCCGTCTCGGCGCTGACCTGAGCCCCCTGTGCCGCCGCCGCCTGCTGCCCCCCGAGCTGTGCCCCATGGACAGGAGGTGAGCCCCGGCGCGGCAGGCAGGAGGGGGCTGCCCACCCTGCCAGCCCCCCTGCCAACCCCTTCTGCTCCTTCCAGGAGTCTGCATCCATCCTGCTCCCCAAGACAGGCGAGCCCCAATGCCACCAGCACGCTGGCCCTGGTGACACAGCTCAGTGACATCTGCAAGGTGGGAACGCACTGCTCGCTCCTGAGATGCTGTGCCTTCGTTATCTCTGCCCTGCTAATTGAGCGGGCGGCGCTGATGCCAGCTCCTGGAGGGCTGCCCGCTGGGGCTGCCGCTGGCCGTGCCAGCCTGTCCCTGCCCCAGCGGGGTTTTTGGGGGCTCCTGACTGACATGCCACCTTCCCCTCCAGTTCCTGGCGCTGTGCGTGGCCACCCAGCCGTGCCGCTACACCGATGGCGCCCGCCTGGCGCTCGTCACCCTCCTCTCCTTCCTCGGCCTAGACCGGGGGCTGCGCTGCCAGCCCCTGCCCGAACTGCAGCACCTTCTCCACTGCCTGCTGGAGGGCATCCGGGACTGGCAGGAGCAGGTACGCAGGGCAGGGGGAGGAATCCCCTCGCCCCGTGCCCACCCTCTGCACCCTTCTTTTGAAGGTCTCTGCCCACCCTGCCTACGCCTCAGCGCTTTTCTCTCTCTCCCCAGCTGCCTCCTCTCTGCCTGTCCCTCTGCCAGCTTTCGCGGCACCACCACAACCTGGTTGCCCTTGCGCGGTTGTTGCCAGACCTCACGAGCAGGGGCAGGTATGTCCCGGCACGCTGCGCCGCACCGCACCGGGCGGGATGCCAGGCCGAGCTGCCAGGCGTCCCGTGCCACCCGCGCCCCGCGGATTGGTGACGGGGAGCCCGGCAGGAGCTGGCATGGCCCTACGGCACCGTGCCAGGACCGGGAGGGCTGGGATGTGTCTGCTTCTAATTCCTTTATTCCGGCTGGTTGCGCAGGCACAAAGCGGGCAAGATCCGGCTGCCGGCACTGACGCCCCTCGCCACGGGTGTCCAGAGGGCACCAGGGCCACGCCGGCGCTGCCCGGACGGCACCGGGCGATGGCAGTGACGGGCACAGAGGCAGGGACGGGTGCGTGGGCACTCACGGGACCCTTCCTCACGCTCTTCCCCCTCTCCCCAGGGAGCTTCGCCGCCACCTGAGCCTTCATGCCATGGCCCGGCTGCTGGGGGACCCGCCGGGCACCGTACCACCTCCTGGGGCTCACGCGGAGGTGGGTGCACCGAGGTGGGACCGTGCCGGTGCTCCGCCACCCCCACCGCGGTGCTCCGCCACTCTGACCGCCCGTTCTCCCCGCAGCTGCAGGCGTTGGGCCGACTCCTGGTGCTGGCGCAGCCGGACACCCTGCGACGCCTGGTGCTCGCCGGTGGCCTGGAGGAACTGGAGGACCTTGACCAGGAGGTGGGTGCTCCCGTTACCGGGAAATGGGTGCCGTGGGCCACGTGCCCCTTTCGGTGACCCCCCCTGTGCCCGTTTTCCCTTGCAGGCTTGCTACCTGAGCTACAACCTCCTCCTCCTCGCCAGCAACGTGGTGGGCACCGAGAATCTGCTGGCGGAGCAGCGGGTGAGCAGCGGGCGAGCACCGGGTGCTGGAGGGGGGGGGGATAACAGGGGGGATACGCCATGTTGACACCCCCCACCCCCCCAAAAAAACACACACTTATCCCCACAGGGCCACCTGGAGCAGCTCTGTGCCCAACTGGACCATCGTTTCGGGAGGGGGCTACTACGCGAGAGCCCCGGGCTCCTCTTCCGTACCCAACTCAAGGGCTTGGCCGCCCTCCTCTACGTCAAGTGGCAGGAGATGCTGGCCTAGGGGTCCCCCAAACTCCCCCCCCCATTTATCCTGGGGTGCCCCGAGCACCCATGGGTGCCCTAAGCCACCCCCTCCCACCCCAATAAACACCCCCCAGTTCCTCCTGCGGCTGCGTCGTGGTGGTCTTAAGTGGCCAAAGGGACCACAAAAGGGGGTTCTGGGCTTCCACACCCCCCATGCTATGCTGGGCCAAACTGGGGCGAACTGGGTTGAGCCGAGGATGGGTGAAACCCATCCGAATCCGAATCCGAGTGCCCCCTCCCAACCCCAACCCCCGGTGGGGCGGGCGTGACGTCAGGGGCGGGGGCGGGGCCGAACGGNTCCCGCCCCGCCCCGGTATTGTTGTGGCGGAGCCGCGGGGGCGGGGGGAGGAGGGGGAGGCGCTTTGTTCCTCCCGGTACCGGCTATCCGGACCGGCACCCACGGCGACATCCCCCCCCCCCGCCACCCCAGTTGGGGGGGACGGACCCCTCGCCGGGAGCGGAGGCGCCTCGCCCCGATGCGTCGGTATACCGTGGTTCCCCCCCCGCCCGGTACAGGCAGTCGTTGTCGTCGGTGCCGGCCCCCACGCGGGGGACAACGGGCTGCACCGGGGCGGGGAGGGGGGGGTGGGTTCGCCCCGGGGGGCTGCGCTTCACCGTGGGGGCCCCCACGAGGTGGCATCGCCGCGGGGATCCCCCCACGATGGCACCGTCGTGGGGACACCCCCCGGGATGGCACCGTCGTGGGCATCTCCCCCCCCCTCCCGGGATGGCACCGTTGTGGGGACACCCCCCGGGATGGCACCGTCGTCGGGGGGACCCCCTTCCCCTCCTCATGGCACTGTGGTTGGGACACCCCCCGTGATGGCACCCCCATTGTGGGGACCCCCTTCCCCCCCCGGGATGGCATCGCCGTGGGGCTGTGGCACCCCGGTCCCCCCATGGGACCCCCAGGTGTCCAGCACCGAAACGGGGGACCCTGGGGACCCCGTCCTGCCCCGGCACCCTGGCCGTGCCCGGGGACCCTGACCATGCTTTTGTCCCCAAGGCTGTGCCCATGGCACCCTGGTGATACCCACGGCACCCTCGTGGTGACCGTAGCACCACGGCCATGCCTGTGGCACCCTCGCCATGAACATGGCACCCCAGCCTTGCCCATGGCACCCTGACCATGCCCATGGCATCCTGATGGTGCCCATGGCACCCTGGCCATGACTGTGGCACCCTGACCATGCCCATGGCACCCTGACAGTGCCCATGGCACCCCAGCTGTGCCCGTGGCACCCCGGCTGTGCCCATTGCACCCTCGCCATGACCGTGGCACCCCAGCTGTGCCCGTGGCACGCCGGCTGTGCCCATTGCACCCTGACCGTGCCCATGGCACCTCCACCATTCCCATGGCACCCTTGCGATGACTGTGGCACCCCGGCTGTGCCTGTGACACTCTGGCCATGACCGTGGCACCCCAGCTGTGCCCCATGGCACCCTGGCCGTGACCGTGGCACCCTGACTGTGCCTGTGGCACACTGGCCATACCTGTGGCACCCCAGCTGTGCCCATGGTGCACTGACCATGACCGTGGCACCCCAGCTGTGCCCATGGCACCCTGGCCATGACCATGGCATCCTGATGGTGCCCATGGCACCTTGGCTGTACCTATGGCACCCCGGCTGTGCCCTTGGCACACTTGGCCATATCCATGGCACCCTGGTTGTGCCCATGGCACCCTGACTGTGCCTGTGGCACACTGGCCATACCTGTGGCACCCTGGCTGTGCCCATGGCACACTGACCATGACCGTGGCATCCCAGCTGTGACTGTGGCACCATGGTTGTGCCCATGGCACCCTGGCCTTGCCCGTGGCACCCTGACTGTGCCTGTGGCACCCTGGCCATACCTGTGGCACCCCGGCTGTGCCCATGGCACCCTCTCCATGGCCGTGGCACCCCAGCTGTGACCGTGGCACCTTGGCCATGCCCATGGCACCCTGACTGTGCCTGTGGCACCTTGGCCATACTTATGGCACCCTAACTGGCCCGTGGCACCCTGGCCATGCCTGTGGCACCCTGACCGTGCCGTGGCACCCCAGCTCTGCCCACCGCACCCCGGCCGTGCCCGTGGCATCCCGGTCGTACCATGGGACCCCGGCCGTGCCCATGTCACCGGCAGCCCCCCCCTTGCCCCTGCCATGGGTGTCCCCCATTCCCACGCCGGCGGGGGGCCCATTCCCGGTCCCCCATCCTCCCGGAAATCCTTCCCCAGCCGGCGCGGGGGCCCCCCCGGACCCCCCTCCCCGGTCTTCCTGCTTCCCGCCGGGCAGGGCAGAACAATTCCCGGCCGCCCGCTCGCCCAGCCGCATCCTGCCCAGCCTTTGGGGGTGGGGGGGGGGACACCCAGCAGGGGACACCCCCCCCGGATATCGGGGGGGGTCCCAGAGCAGGACGTGGGTGAGGTGGGGCCACCCGGGTGGGGTGGGAAGCGGAAGGGTCCCGTTTCCTTCTCCGTGGCCCCCCCCGCTGTGACTCGTCACGGCCGGAGGAGGGACGGTAGTGGGGTGGGCAGTAAGTCGGGGACTGGCGTGTGCCCCCCCCCCCCCC
>VUYV01000479.1:276298-287636 GCA_008711295.1 Anarhynchus alexandrinus | reverse complement strand
CCAACCAACCCCCCCCCCCCCTTCCCCCCATCTCCCCTCAGGGATCTGGTCGGCGGCGCTGGATGGGGACGAGCGGCGGGTGCTGGAGCTGCTGGAGCGGCGGGGGGAGCCCAGTCAGCCCGACACGGCGGGGTACACAGCGCTGGTACGGTGAGGGGAGGGGGGACATACACACCGCCCCGGGGAGGGGTGTGTGAGGGGGGGCACAGAGCCCCCTGCCCACCCCGGGGGTGTGAGGGGGGGCACAGAGCCCCCTGCCCACCCCCTGCCTCTGTGTGTGTGTGTGTTTGTGTGTCCGTGTGTGTCCCCACAGCACTACGCCAGCCGCAACGGGCACCTGGGGGTCTGCCGCCTCCTGCTGCGCTGGGGCGCCCGCTGCGACGCCCGTACCCCCGGGGGGGCCACCCCGCTGCACCGCGCCAGCTACTGCGGCCACCTCGCCATCGCTCGGCTGCTGCTAGCCCACGGCGCTGACCCCGCTGCCGCCGACGAGGACGGCCGCACCAGCCTGCACAAGGTGGGTGGGTGTCTGTGTGTGTCCCCCCCCCCCCTTTATGCCACCGCACCGGCGGTGATGGATGTGTCGCCCGCAGGCGGCTGAGCAAGGCCACCGGGAGCTCTGCGCCCTCCTCCTGCAGCACAGCCCGGCGCTGGCCGCCATCCACGACGCCAAGGGCCGGCGGCCCCACGACGTGGCCGACGCGGCGGTGCGGGACCTGCTGGATAACTGGGACCAGGAGAGCCAGAGTCACCGCGCCACGGGACACACGGTGCCACCGGACCCCGTCTCCGATGGGTAAACACAGCTCCTGGCACCCAACGGCGTCTCCGTCTCTCCCGGCGTGGGCCAGCGGGGTCACCCCTCAGCGGGGGCCTGGCAGCAGCAGAGGGAGGTCACAGCGGCATTTTTCGGCTGCCAACCCCACCAGCGTCTTTTCTTTCCGATGAAAAACCCCACTAAAAATGGGGCAAACAGTGTTTTGTTGAACCAGGAAACACCGCAGGGTGCCCGTGTGGTGGAGTGTGCCGTGACGGAGGAGCCAAAACGGCGCTGCCAGCTCTCGCCTCGCGCCGCAGCCACCGGAGAGCAGCCGGGGATGTCGAAGGGCTCCGGTTTTGGCTCTCCGCTCGCCGGTGGGGCGGTTCGGTGTCGCCTGTGGTGGAGGAAACGGCAGCCGCTGAGCTCGCAGTGCCCGTGCCGGGGCGACGGTTAGACTGCGAGCTGGGGAAAGCCACGCGTGAGATGCGCAACTTGTGTGCGGGGAGGAGGGCGCCTTGCTGGGGGCACCCGAATTTGGCACCCCGGTGGCTCCTCTGCCCTCTGTGCCGCGGCCCGGCCTTGGCTGCTCGCTGCCGAGAAGAACCGGAGGCAGAGGTGGCCCCACCAGTACCCCAGAACCCCCCCAGCCATGCCCAGGGCACAGTTCCCAGTTGGGCACGACTACGGGGGAAGCCGTCGCTGTCCCGCTGCCGTGCCGGCTCCCGACATGGCATGGTGTTCTGGTGGCTCAGGACGATTCTTTTCTTGATGCTTTTGGGGCGAATTGGGTGGATTTGGGGTCCTGGAAGACCAATAACCCCCCCCCACTGTGAAGCATGGAGGAGACTGATGTACAGATATAGATTTTTTATTACCCAACTGGCAAAAAAATACCCAAAAAACCCCAACCGACCCCAAAAACCCATCGAATAAAATTCCACAGTCGGTTTCACAACCGGGAGGGGGCGGCAGAAGGAGGAAGAGGAGGAGGAGGAGAAGGGGGTGACAACCGGGAGGGGGAGGCCCGGCCCCCCCCGNCTTGGTTTATTATTATTATTATTAATAATTATTATTATTATTATTTCTAGTATCTCCCCGCGGAAGGACCTAGGACCTGATCGTCGAGATGTGATTAACAAAAATAATTAACCTTCTCCCAATAACTTACAGAGTTCACCCAGGGAACTTGTGCTTTTTTCGGGATGGGGGGGGAAATATCTCTCCTCCCCTGCCCCCCCCAACTCCCTGCCGGGGACGGGGCAGAGGGGTGGGGGTCCGGTCGGTGCTCACCGGGGGTCCCACATCCTGCCCCGAGGAGGTCACCGGAGGATTTGGGGGTCCCCCGGTGCTGGGGGGGGGGATGGGGATGACACACGACAGCTGGCGCTGGCCCCCTCCTGCCTGTACAACTTTGGTCACTAGCTTTGTGCCACCCCAAAAGCCGGATCCCGTACCCCCCCTCCCCCATTCCCCCCCCGGCACCGATACCCTGAGACACCCCATGGCAGGGGGGGAAAGGCACCGAAAACGCCGGGGGGGTGTCATCCCTGCCGTCCTCAGCACGCTCGTGACACCAGTGGGTGATGGAGGGACCGGTGAGGGGGTGTCGAGGGGGGGTCTCGGCTGTGGTTTTGCACCGGGGACACCGAGCCCACCCCCTCGGCCTCCGGTACTGCCGCCGAACTCTCCGCCACCGCATCCCCCGGTGCCCCGGGCCAGCGGGAAAGGGGAACGGGCACGGAGAAGGATCGCGGCACCGCCCCGCTTCACCGGGAGAAGGACGAGACGCCGCCATCGCGCCGCACCCCAGGCGTCCCCGTCCACCGTCGCGCCCCGAAAACACCGGTGAGGCACCGGGGGGAGGGGAGGCCACGGCGGCACCTTTCCCCCCCTCTCCGAAGCGGCGTACGAGACCTGAAGCTCCCTGAGCTGAACGAGCGCCGTCGGCGGGGCGGCCGGCGGAGAGTTGCGCCGTCTCCGCCGCCATCCGTTTAAATTAATTAAAAAATAAGCCAGTCTGGAAAGCAGCAGCAAATCCCGGCTCCGTTTCCCACCGCCGCCGCCTCCTCCAGCTCAACCGGGCTTCTCCGGCGACCGCGGCAGCCGGCGCGACGTCACCGAGGAGACGCCGAGCGTTTCCTACCGGGGAAAGGGTCCCTAAAACGGGCACGCGAGGTCCCTCCCGGCGCGTGCCGGCGGGGCCGGGGTCAGATGGAGTTTTCCAGGGGGCTGTGGTTGCTCCGGCGGCTCAGGCAGTTCCTCTCGTTCAGGAGACTGGTGGTCTCGTCGGCAGTGGCGGAAGGTTCCGGTTTCTCCGGTAAACCGGCGTCCGGTTTGGGGGCGTTGCTGTCGGGGGATTGGGGACAACTGTCCATGCGGGAAGCCGTCAGGCCGTTCTGGTATTCCTGCCGTGTGATCTGCGCCGGGGAAAAAAATAATAAGGGAGAGGAGTGAGGAGCGGTGCCGGACTGTGCCGGCGGCGTCCCTGTCCCCATGGCGGTGGGGACCCGCCTCACCTTGACGAACTGGAGGTCGGTGAGAGCGCGGACGCTGAAGTCGGCCACGTACTGGGCGCCGGCGCCGGCGTTGAGCTGGTTGTTGCTGCCGCTGACGGGGGAAGAGACGGAGTCGGAGCGTTCGTGGTAGCTGAGGGAGGCCGAGCGGTTCAGGCTGCTGACGTGGGACGGGGAACGGATCTCTGCGGGGACAAAAGGGACGGGGTTAGCCACGCCGCGGACCCCCTGCGCCGGGGAGGGTCCTGCGCCGCGCTGGGATGAGGCCTGGCAACTCTCCGCCTGTCGGTTACGGGGTGCTGAGCCGCCGGTGACGCCGGCTCTGGCTGCGGGAGGGAGAGCCCTGTCCCACGGGCTCTGGGGACACGGAGCCCAGCGGTGACAGCGACAGGACGCGCGACCATCCCAGCGCAGCCCTGTGGTGGAGCGCTGCCGTCCCCCAGCTCTGCCAGGCAGCGCCGGATTTGGTCCCCGGCTCATCGCCTGCCGAACGGCCATCAACCGCGGCCAGGGAGTCCGGAGCCCGGCCAGACCTGCTCGTCCCCCTGCCCCAGGGCCAGGCGCTGCCCAGGTGACAAGGGACCAGGGGACAGTCTCAGCCCGAGGACACTGTGATTCCCCGAACCGGTGGATCAGTCTCTCTGCGTGGGGTTAGGGACGAGGTGGGGGTTACGGGGACGAGGAGGGCATGGTGACGTGCTCGGAAAGCCGGGGTGACACAAGGAACCGCATGCAGCAGCAGGGAGAGTGGCACCTCCTCGCCAACCGGCCGGCACGGGGACAGCCACCACACCGGGCTGCCCAGCCACCACCGTCCCCCTGCTCCTCCGCCGGGAGAAATCGGGGCGGTTACGGGGCGTGCAGGACCCTAACGCCACCGCCAGCGGGGCCGGGGTGACACCGGGCAGCGACGCTGCCCAGCTCCAGCCCAACGCCGCAGCCCGCACCGCCGCAGGAACCGCTTTTCCTCCTCCGGAGGCACTCGGACACGGGGCGAGAAAGCCGACGGCACGGGGTGACAGCCAGGATGACCTCCCGGCACACGGAACCGGACGAGACGGCAAGTAGCCAGCCCGTCGTGGCGGCGGAGGGGGGGACACGACACGACAAAATACCCGGTGCTGCATTAATGGGGTGGGGTGGGGGGGGAACGCCCACTACGGCGGGTTAATGCGGTCACAGCGGGGTTTGGCACGCCATGCAGCCGCACCGTTTACCTGTCAACCTGGCAAATAATGACCCTCGTTTTGTGGATGGGCGCCGGGGCTGGGCTGGGAGGACTAGGGCAGAGAGACGGACAACACAACACACACGCAGAGGGACAAGGTCAAGAGAAGCTTCTGGGGGAAAGGAGAGGGCGGCTGCGGGTACCTCTGCCCCTCGCGGTACCGGCGGACGGGCGCCGGTGACCCCGCGACGCCGAACCGAGCCGCGAGGGTGGGTGGTGCGGCCGGCGGCGGCGGTGACGGGAGGGCAAGCCAAAATGGGGGCAGTGGGGGTTTTCAACCTCGGGCACGCACCCTCCGCTCGCTGCCAGACGCGCTCGGGTGGCCTCCTTGAGGACAAGCGGTGGCCGCGCAGCCCCCCCGGGGACGGCTCGGGGGGCACCGGTGGGGGCTCGGAGCCTCCAGTATCTCCTATTCCCACCGACAGCTCTAAAATGGGGTGGGGGGTGTCTCTGCCCACGCTGGCACCCAGGCGATCGGGGGGGGGTGGTTCTTACCCGAAACAGGAGAGGGGCTGAGGGCCATCACCCCGTAATAGGAGAAAGCTCCCGCTTCAAACTTCATGCATTCCTTGCCGGCTTCCACCTCCACCTTGCCCTGCATGGGAGAGACGGCGTCGGACTCCGTAAGCCGCATGCCGCGGCGCTGGGGTGGATGAGACCCCCCCCAAAAAATCATCGCAGCCATCCTGGGGTGACGGGTGACCCAAGGGACCCCACGCGCGTTGGCGGGCAGTGCCACCCCGCGCCCCCGGGTACCTGCAGGATGAGGATGAAGTAGTCGGCTGCTTTGTTCTTGCAGTAGAGGAAGTGGCGCGGGGATTTCTTGTTCTCCTCGTCGAATTTCAGCTCCTGGATGACGTTGGAGTATTTGAGGAGGCGCAGCAGGATCTTCTCCGAGATGAAGTTGGGGGTGAAAAGTGTCACCTCTGAGAGGGAGAAGGGAAGTGGGGGGGGGGGTGTCAGAGCCACAGTCCTTCTCCCTCTCCTGACCCTCCAGATGAAGGTGAGTCCCCCCCATCCCTCGGGGTGGTGCCTGGATCAGGTTGAGCCCCATCGACACCTCCCTGGGGCAGAAGCCCACGGGTCCGGCCCCAACACCAGCGCCAGGTCCCCAGCAAGGCCAGTCCCAGCTTTGGGGACAACACGTGCCAGCCGGGGAACGGGACCGTCCTGGAGGGACAGGGAACTGCCGAGCGTCAGAGGCAGGGCTGGCATCCCCTGACCCCGTCCCTTCTCATTTTGAGGGGAGGAGAGTGGGACAAGACGCAAGCGCCCCATAATTTCTGAACGAGGTGGTTGGAGCGACTCTTCCTCGGCGAGGGGACGAGAACGGAGCCCACGCGGCCACCAGGGACGTGGCAGCGCACCGAACCCAACCGGGTGGGTGCCGGGGAGCCGTTGGTGCCGGTGCTCCACAGCCGGACTGAGCCGAGGGGTGCCCTGAGGGTCCCCCCCCAAAAAAACCCCACTCACCCGTGGAGAGGAAGCGGTGAGCAGCCAGCAGCAGCTGCGGGGAGACCTTCACCTTCAGCTCGTTGACGGGGTCCTTGAAGGCCGAGAAGTCCCTCTTGTTCTTCTGGTTGCCCACCCGCTTCTTGCTGCGGTTGTCAGCTGTGGGGAGCAGAACGTCAAGAGTTGGGGGGACCCCGGCACGCGATGGCTGTGGGGAGAGGAGCCAAACCCAAAACCTACTGTATGTATCCGACTCATCCAGGATCTCCGACTTGATGATCTCCTCGATGACGTCCTCCAGCGTCACCAGCCCCAGCACCTCGTAGAAGGGATCTCCTTCACCCTCGTTGTTCACCTTCTGCACGATGGCCAGGTGGGACTTCCCTGCGGACAGACACATGGATGTTGGGAGGGAGACCAACCCCGGGAGCACCCCCAGCCCCACCGCCGGGTCCCAGCACGGAGGGATGTCACCAGGACCAGCCCTTCCCTCCCCGAGGAGGAAACAATAAACCAGTTCAAAATCTTAACGAGCCCCTGGGCTGGGCACTCATTCCCAGGGTAATGACAGTAATTAAGGCCACGGTGAGGCTCAAGGCACCTCCGTGCCGCCGTGGGGTGTGGGCTTGGCCAGGGGGTCACAGCAGACCGGGATGTGTTCCTGGAGGAGCCCGTGCCACATCACCGGAGCATGGCACAGTGTCGGGCTAAGGGCACCCCGGCACGGAGGCAACGACGCAGCCACGCGTCGGCTTTCTGCCTGCCAGCGGCTCTCGTCCTCTCCGAATTTCCTCGGCGGCTCTGCCGAGCTGACCCAAGGCTGTCCCATCCCGGAGGGAAACGCTCCGGACACCTGGTGCCGTAGCGGCCGTCCGATTCTGGAGCCAAAACATCCGGGGGAAGAGAGCCAAAGGCAGGCAGCCGCTGCCCGGCCGGCGCTGGCCACGAGCCGGCAGGTCCTTGCCGGCAGGAAGATGTCTCCAGCCCCGAATTAACAACTCTCCTCGCTCCGCCGGCCTCACCCCACGCAGGCAGGACGCAGTTTGCCTTATTTTAGCTAAATCCGAACCGCCGGCTCGCGTGGAAGCTGGGATCCCTCCGGGCGCTCGTCGTGCCTCTCCGCGAACCCGTTGTTTCTCCCGTTTTATCCCCAAAATCACGCCGAGCCGCCTGGAAAAACTCCTCGGATGAGGAACATCCACCTCTGCTCCGGGGAGAGGAGTCGAGCGGCCGCTCGGAAAACCGCAGCGCGCCCACACCAGGCCCACGCACCCGCAGGACCGGTATCCTTAGCCCGGGGAAACTGAGGCACGGAGGAAGGCGACGTTCCCTCCCTCGCCCTCGGCGCAGCCCAAAATAAAACCACTTCTACCTCCTCGTGCACCACGTTTGCCCCCCCGCCCCAGGGCCAGCACCAAGGTGCCCCCCAAGGCCATCCCGCTCCGGTTCCGGCACAGATCTGCCCTCCCCGACATTATCTCCTATTTAATTTTAGAGCTGGCGGCCGCAGGCCCCTTGTCGCTCAGGGAAAAGCTAATTTTAGGGATGGGCACCGCGCAGCTCCCCTTTGTCTCCTTCTTCGGCCGAGCTCACGTGGTTCAGGCAACCCAGCTGCAAAAAAGGTGGGGGGAAAAGACCCCAAAATTGTTTCTTGGGTTGTGAAAACCCCTTATCCACCCGTCTAACCCCTCCCGGCGAGGTGCGGTGGCTCCTCGGCCGACCGCGTGCGATTCGGGGAGAGGTGAAAGGCTCGGGGCGGCGGGGCGAGCCCCGATGAGTCAGGCAGCGGTTCCTCGGCGGGGAGCGGCCGGCGGCAAAGCAAACACGCCGCGGGGAGCCCGAACCGCTGGAGCAAAGGGCACGGGGTTGAGTGCCGCAGCGTCACGGACCCCGCGCATCACCCCGGTACCCGCTTTGGTCCCCACGCCAGGAGGGAGAGCAGCACCCCGAGGAGGGGGAGCAGCACCCCGAGGTCGGCAGGGAGGGCTGGAGCTCCCCGCAGGGTCATTCCCCGCTCAAAGCTTCACGCCATGTGCGTGCCAAGACGGAGAAAACCGGGAAGAGGCACTGAGCCGTCGCTGCGGGAGCTGTCACCCCGAGGCCGGCGCTTGGGACACCTCTGTGGCACCAGGGGGGAGAGGTCCGGTTGCCCAGTGCCGCCATTAGGGTGATCAGAAGCGCGGCCGGTTGGGTTTTTTCCCTCTTTATCCTTTTGCTGGGCGCGTCTCCCGCTTCCGATCCGGGTCCCCCGTCAGCGGGATGAGGGCAGAGTCTCGCCGCGGTGCTGCATCCAGGAGGAACGGGGTTCAGGGTGGGACCTCAAAACCAGCCCAGGCAGCGGCCCTACAAATTACCCGCTCCTGACCCTGAGCGGCACCGATGAAAAAATAACGATACAGGACATGGGCGGCTTTGTAACCGGAATGAGCGCGCTTTAAATCCTTTAATAAGGATTCGCCGGAGGGAAAGCCGGTGCCAGCAGCCGGGATAACTCGAGCTCCGGCAGCAATAGGGCTCCGCTTCTCTACTGCTGTTTTTTTTGGAAACGAGCAGGACGGCCGTACGCGCTCCTACGGCGGTTCTCAAACCGGTGCGAGATGAACATGAAGGAAAAACATATGCCAAGAAGGTTTTTCCCTAATCAGGGCAGCTCCAAAACCATGAGATCCCCTTGTCATTGCCACAACCGCAAGCGGCGCCGAGCCGCGACCGAGGGGTGTTGCTCCCCTGCCGATATTTTTGGGTGCCGGGCAAGCACGGCCGCAAAGGGAGTCGGGCGCAGAGCTGCTCTCTCCTCCCTACCCCCAAAGACCAGCCACGCTTGGACCTACCACCTCCCAAACCCTCGAGCCGAGCTCTGGCTGCGGGAGGAATTATCCGATCCCCTAAATCTTGGCAAGACCCCCCCTAAAACGTCCTCGCCGGCAGCAAACGGCCCCGGCTCTCGCCATGCGCCCAAACCTCCGCCGGGGGAGCGTAACGGGAGCCGGAGGAGAGCGCGGGGTCACTCATGGCTGGGGGTTGGCCCGGCATCACCGGCACAGCCGCTCCGCGGCCGGGCTCTGTGTTTTATCCCGGTCCGGAGCCGGTAGGAGCCGCGGGACGCCGGGGAGGGCAGGAGGGTGCCCCGAGCGGGGGTTAAATCCTGCCTCGGGGCTGAGGCGGCCTTCCCGGCTCCCGCTGGGATCAGCCTCCGGTGATCCCCGGGTCCCGTTCCTCCTCCCGGTCCCCCGACGCGGTGAGCGGGAAGCAGAGCGGGACCGGGGACCGGCACCCCCATGACAGGGAAGGGCCCGGAGGAGGGAGCCAAACCTAACCCAGGGAGGCCGAGCAATTTTCCAGCAGTTATTCAAGGGCCTCCGGGGGCCGATAATTAAAAACAAGGAGCAAGTAAACACTCCCAAAGTGTTTCCCCAGGCTGGCGCTGAGAACCGGTTGCTCCGTGGCCCATAAAGCAGAGGTTCTCCCTCCCCGGCGCAGCGCCGTTACGCACCAAACCCCGGAAGCCCGGGTGATCGCGGACACCGAGCAGCTGCCCCCGGTTCCGTGTCCGGCACCCCGAGCGTCCCGTCCCCTCCGGATCGTGACCGGACGAACCGTGGGGAACCCAGACAGCTCCGGCACGGGCAGCTCCAGCCCCAGAGGGGAAAATTCCCCGGAGTTTTGCTTCCGGCATCGGCCGGCTTCCTCCGAGGGGAAGAAAGCAGCACACACCCCCCCCCCGACCCTCTCACCCTTTTTGAACTCCTCCAGCATGGCGTCCAGCTTGGTGTCGTGGAAGACGACGTGGACGGGGTGGTTGTAGAATTTGGTGATGGTTTTGAGAGGGGTGCAGTCGTCGGGGTCGACGAAAGCCAGGTCCTTGACGTAGAGGATGTCCATGATGTTGGAACGCTCGTCCTCGTAGACGGGGATGCGGGTGTAGCCGCTCTCCATGATCTCCGACATGGTGTTGAAGTCCAGGATGGCGTCGCTGTTGATCATGAAGCAGTTCTGCAGGGGGGTCATCACGTCCTCCACCGTCTTGGTGCGGAGCTCCAGGGCCCCCTGGATCATGTTGAGCTCTTCCCTCACCAGGTCGTTGTAGGGTTCTGTCACCTTCAACATCTCCACCAGCTTCTCCCGGTTGTAGACGGTGCCGATCTCCTGGCCCAGGATGCAGTCGAGGAGTTTGCTGATGGGGTAGGAGAGGGGGAACGTCACCAGCATGAAGAATTTGGTGACCACGATGGTGTTGGCGCCCACGGCCAGGCCGTGGCGGGAGCAGAGCGCTTGGGGCACGATCTCCCCGAAGATGACGATGCCGATGGTGGAAGCCACGACGGCGCCGATGCCGGAGCCGATGAGGTCATCGAGGAGGATGGTGAGGGTGGTGTTAACCAGCACGTTCCCCAGCAGAAGGGAGCAGAGCAAATAGTTGCCTTTCCGACGGATGGGTTCGATCTTCCGGGCGTAACGCTTCTCCTTATCGGTGCCGCAGTTCTGCACGATGCGCAGCTCCATGGGATCCAGCGCCATGAGGCCCAGGTTGAGCCCGCTGAACATCCCCGACAGCACCAACAACCCGGCGATGAGGATCACCTGCAACCAGAGGGGTAAGAGCGACTTCTTCTCTTCCAACACCACGATCCGGCCGTCGGCGCCTTGATGGGGAAGCCAGGGTTGGCCCGGCCGGCGTTGGGTGCAGAGGACGTAAGTTTTGGCCTGTTCGTCTTTACGGAGGGGTTGGACTCGCACCCTCAGCAGGGCCGAGGTGTCGCAGGCTTCGGCCGGTCCCGGTTGAACCAGTAGATCCTGCGATCGTTCCGGGCAGGTACCGTTGGCTACCGAAACGTTAGCGGCGGTGGCCGGTCGTAATTCGGCGAAGGCCACCCGTTCACCCGTGCGGGGGCCTAAACCCAAGCCGTAGAGGCGGAGTAACACCTCGCTGCCTTCCGTCACGCGGATGGGCCCGCGGGTCGGTGCTCCCGCCGCCGGCTTCGTGCTCTCCTCCAACCTCATCCCCAGGATCACGCTGTCCCCCGCCGGGACCGCCCCGCCGGGCAGCGCCAACAGCAGCAGCAGCGGCGGCAGCAGCGGAGGGGGACACGACGATAACGATAACGACGACGATGACGACGACCACAATATCGACGGGGACCCGCCGCCGCCGCCGCCCCGCCGCCGCCCGCCGCCCGGCGCCATGTTAGCGTCTCGCGGGGGCCGCCGCGCTCGCGGGCAGCGTCACACGCCGCGCCACGCCCCCTCCGCCGCGGGAGGGAGGGGCGGGAAGGAGGGACGACGTCACACCGCCCCCCCCCCACTACCGGATCGCCTTAAAGGGGCGATGGCGGAGGGGGAGAGAGGGGAAGGGTGGGGAGCGCCAGGAGGGGGGTAACTAAAGGG
>VUYV01000479.1:197354-229627 GCA_008711295.1 Anarhynchus alexandrinus | reverse complement strand
CCCACTGCCCATGTCATCAACAAAGATGTTGAACAGTACAGGTCCCAGTGCCGACCCCTGAGGAACACCACTCGTCACTGGTCTCCACTTGAACATGGAGCCATTGATCACAACTCTTTGAGTGCAACTGTCCAGCCAGTTCTTTATCCACCAAGTGATCCATCTGTCAAATCCATGTCTCTCCAATTTAGAGACCGGGATATCATGTGATACAGTGTCAAACGCTTTGCACAAGTCCAAGTAGATGTCATCAGTTGTCCACTGCTGCTGTAACCCCCTTGTAGAAGGCCACCAGATTTGTCAGGCATGACTTGCCCTTGGTGAAGCCATGCTGGCTGCTGCCAATCACTTCCTCATTTTCCATGTGCTGTAGTATAGTTTCCAGGAGGATCTGCTCCATGATCTTGCCAGGCACAGAGGTGAGACTGACTGGCCTGTAGTTCCCCGGGTCTTCCTTTTTTCCCTTTTTTAAAATAAGAGTTATGTTTCCTCTTTCCAGTCGGCAGGAACCTCACCAGATTGCCGTGACTTCTCAAATATGATGGATAGTGGCTTAGCAACTACGTCTGCCAGTTCCCCCGGGACCTGCGGGTGTATCTCATCAGGGAGAGATTTTGGTCTTATTTGTTGTTTCTGCTGTTACTCTTGTCTTTCTGATGCTTGGATGTTTGCCGACGCATCTTGGTGACATTTTTTCACTGAGCCATCCTACTAATTAAATCCTCAGTAGAGGAAATGATTTTGTCCATAGCTGTAAATCGGTTGTTGAGGCTGCGGCCACAGCCCGTGCCCAGCTGCGCTGCCGACCGCCTTTGGGAACGGGCAGCAGCTTGCAGGACCTGAATGTCTGTGTAACCGTGACCTGCGTTACCTCTCCGCTTTTCTCGACAGGACGGGTTGGACCATGGCCCAGAACAAGCTATTTAACAAGATTCACAAAGCGCTGCAGTCTGACAGGCTGGCTCGCTTGGCTAACGAAGGGGTAAGTTCTTTTACTCCCCGTTTCCCTTTCCAGCCTCTGTGTTTTTAGCAGTCCTTCCTGGCAAAGCCTGATTGAGTCAAGATGAAACTCTTGGCCTTTGGGTTGCATAGTGTTAAGAAACGGTCAGCTCTGGGCTTCTTTGAGGCTTGGTTTGTCCTCACTGAGAGAACGTTGGTCTTTGTTTGTGGCCAAAGGACTTCGGGCTGCCCAAGCCAATACTTTCCCGTGGCTTGGGATGCACATGGCGTGCTTGATTTTTCCCATAACTGTATTTCTTTTTCATTTCCTGGCTTTTAGGCTTGCAACGAGCCAGTCCTGAGGAGGATAGCGGTGGACAAATGCGCTCGGAGGGTTCGCCAAGCTCTGGCTAGTGTGAACTGGGACACCAAATTGATCCAGTGGCTTCACACGACGTTAGTGGAAACCCTCAGTTTGCCGGTGCTGGCTGCTTACTTGGATGCTCTGCAAACGCTGAAAGGAAAGGTGATAAAAGCAGTGAAAGACTTTGCTGTCGCTTATAACATTCTCCCTTTATAAAGCTCGTTAAAGGAAGCTGATGGAGTGTTTATCCTTTTTCCTTGGAGTGGCAGGGATGATGTTTAAAAGCCGTTTGAAAGGGCTGCGTGCGTTTTTTTTCTCAGTCCTTTCTGGCCTCTGGTTTCAGATCCCCACCCTGATCGACAGGATGCTGCTCTCCTCTACCGCGAAGACGGGGGCAGCGGGTGCCGAGGCTCTGTCTCTGCTGCTGAAGAGACCTTGGGACCCAGCCGTGGGTGTCTTGTCGCATAATAAACCCGTGAGTACCTCTTGGGGCTTGCAGGGAGCGAGAGGCTGGTCTCAAATCTGCTTTATTCTTCCCATCCTTCTGCTGTCCTCTTCCGCCTCTGTCTTGCTTCCTGGGCTCTTTTCCTCCTGCTTTAGACTTACTCAAGACTTGCTCTGTCCTTCTGTTGGACATATTCCTCCCATACTATCCTGATGTATATCTGGCTGGTGAAAATGTGATCAATTAATGAGAACCTTCCTGCTTTGCTGTGCAGCGAGGTTTTGTTACTTTCCCTTACACGTTTCTTCTTGAACTTTGTAGAGCAAATTGCCTGGTTCCCCCCTCATCCTGATTGCTTCTTCTGGACCCTCCAACTCCATGTTCCCCACTTCTCGACGGCACCGATTCTGGCAGTCACAGCTTTCCTGCTTGGGAAAGGTTTGTATGGTTGGGGTTTTGAAAGGAGGGAAGTTCAAACTAGCAGCTGTGCTAGACTGCAGCTGCTGGGCTTATTTTTATAAGCCTTCAGCGCACCAAAATACTTGGTTCTGCCGAAAGCAGAGGCTGGTGTCTGCCTCCTGCAGTGTTTAGCATTTGAGACGCTGCACAGGGGATGAAGTTGACCAAATCCGATGCGTTTGGGGTCTCTTGCCGACAAAAGCCATCTATCTTCAGCAGTTTAGATTGTATCATTACTGTTATTAAGGATTGATGAGTCTTCCACTAGGCAGAAATTGGAGGAGAGAGACTATAGGTCACCTTAGTCCTGTTCCTGGATACAGAGCTGCTCACACACCTCCTAACATGGTAGATATTTGGGGCCAGTTCTCTTTAATGTCTTTATCAACAACCTGGTTGAGGGGATGGAGTGGACCCTCAGTAAATTTCCAGTGTTGATCTGCTTGAGGGTAGGATGGCTCTACAGAGGGGTCTGGACAGGCCGGATCAATGGGCCGAGGGCAATGGTGTGAGGTTCAACAGGTCCAAGGGCAGAGTCCTGCACTTGGGCCACAACAACCCCATGGACGCTCTAGGCTTGGGGATGAGTGGCTGGAACGATGCCTGGTGGAGAAGGACCTGGGGATGTTGGTCGACAGCGGCTGAACGTGAGCCAGCAGTGTGCCCAGGTGGCCAAGAAGGCCAACAGCATCCTGGCCTGTATCAGGAACAGTGTGGCCAGCAGGACTGGGGCAGTGATGGTCCCCCTGTACTCGGCACTGGTGAGGCCCCACCTCGAGTGCTGTGTTCAGTTTTGGGTCCCTCACCACAAGAAAGAGCTGGAGCGTGTCCAGAGAAGGGCAACGGAGTTGTGAGGGGTCTGGAGCACACGTCTGGTGAGGAGCGGCTGAGGGACCTGGGGGTGTTCAGCCTAGAGAAGAGGAGGCTGAGGGGAGACCTTCTCGCTCTCTACAGCTCACTGAAAGGAGGGGGTAGCGAGGGGGGGTCGGTCTCTGCTCCCAAGGAACAGGTGATGGGACAAGAGGAAACAGCCTCAAGTTGCACCAGGGGAGGTTCAGGATGGATATTAGGAAAAATTTCTTCACAGAAAGGGTTGTCAAGCACTGGCACAGGCTGCCCAGGGCAGTGGTGGAGTCACCATCCCTGGAGGTGTTTAGAAGATGGGCAGATGTGGTGCTGAGGGACATGGGTTAGTGGTGGGCTTGGCAGTGCTGGGTTGATGGTTGGACTTGATGATCTTCAAGGTCCCCTCCAACACAGACGATTCTGTGATTCTATATACTGTGTGTACAGGAGTGAGGTGAGTAGCAGGGGTTGTCTCTGTGGGAAATCCTCTATTTCCTCTGTTTTTAGTAGCTAGAAGTGAATCCCAAGGGAAAGGAGGAGAGAGAAAGCACAAGTTCATGCATAAACAGGGTTGCAGTTCATGCTAATTGTTGTCAGTACCTGTTGTCCCCAGTTATGCCTTCATTATTTATTGATCTTTCGTTTCAAACCGCAGGTGATTCCCATCGCCACCCACCTGTTGAACAACGGCAGCGGGGTGGGAGTGTTGCAGTGTCTCGAACACATGATCGGGGCGGTGAGGGGCAAAGTGGCGGAGGTAAGAGCGAGCAACGAGCGGATCGGGGACCTTTTGCTGCTCCCTTCAAACTACTCACCTTGCCTGTAGGTGCTGTGCCGCCCCTGTGCATCGTCCTGTTGTGCGTCCCTCTTCTCCATCCATGTCCTTTTTTCTCCCATAGATTCACAGCCACTTCTCTCACAAGCCCATCATCCTGATCGGGTGGAACACGGGTGCCTTGGTGGCCTGTCACGTAAGTACCCGCTTCTTTTGCATCCTCTCAGAACCCACTTGACAGCTTCAGTTCAGAGTTGGGTTTGAATTACTGTTGAATTTGAGGCTCTGCTGGGCTTTTTGTCCTTTTTCTCTTTCCAAGGATGTCCGTGACATCCTTTCTGGCCATGGGGGCATAAGCAATTTGAGTTATTCAATGTTTTCTTCCCCATTCTTTTAATCGATAAAGGAAGATCTAAAGATGGAAGATACTTAGCCTGGCAAAGCAGCCTTCGCGCCTTCCTTGCGCTGCGCTGTTAGGATGCTGACTGTTGCTTTTTCTACCCAGGTTTCAGTGATGGAGTACGTCACTGCAGTTGTGTGCCTTGGATTCCCGCTTCTCACCGTCGACGGCCCCAGAGGGGTAAGGACCAAAGGGAAATGAAGCTATTTAAAGAACTGTACTTTTTGAGGTTTTTTTTAATCTCCCAAGATTATTTCATAGAATCCAACTTGGTAGTCCAGTGATAACTGGAAGATTTTTTGAGGCATGTCTGTGTGATTTTTATTTGGAGGAGGGCTGCCCAGCAGGTGGGACTGTTGCATTCTTAGTAGGATTCTTGATGCGATAGCAGCCATGAGAAATCCTGCATTTGCGTGTCTCTGCTGTGACATGTTTTTGCAGCTCCTTCCTGGGGTCTTGTGTGCGGGTCACTTGTTAACTGTGTCATTTGGCACCGGAGAGGACAACTTGGGTTGATTTATATGGAGCCCAAATTGCTCCTTTATTAGCTGACCAGTGTGCGACTGGGTTGGGAACGATTACGGTTGTGCTAATGAAATGGATAATCCTGTGGGTAGTGGAAATCTGTATAAAAGGCATTTGCTGGAGCTGAGTGCAGCTCTCGAGAAGATGTTTCTTAGGACTCGGTGTGACTGTGTAAATCCCACTGGGAGCTCACTCCAGGAAGCTTCGCTGTCGGCACTTCTTCAGCCTTATCCTGGGTTTGTGTGGCAAAAGCTTGGAAGGAGGAAAAAGCAGTGAAATAGGGTTTCTGAGGGGGAGAGCATCAGTCTGAGCTGTTAATGAGTAACAGGACTCTGTACTCATAGAATGGTTTAGGTTGGAAGGGACCTTGAAGACCGTCTAGATCCACCCCCTGCCCTGGGCAGGGACACCTCCCACCAGCCCAGGTTGCTCCAAGCCCCGTCCAACCTGGCCTTGAACGCCTCCAGGGATGGGGCAGCCACAGCTTCTCTGGGCAACCTGCGCCAGGGGCTCACCGCCCTCACAGCAAAGAATTTCTTCCTCATATCTCATCTAAATCTCCCTTCTTCCAGTTTGAAACCATTGCTCCTTGTCCTGTCACTCCATGCCCTTTTAAAAAGTCCCTCCCCAGCTCTCCTGGAGCCCCTTCAGGGACTGGAAGGCCTCAGTAAGGTCTCCCCGGAAACTTCTCTTCTCCAGGCTGAACCCCCCCAACTCTCCCAGCAGAGGGGCTCCAGCCCTCGCAGCATCTTTGTGGCCCTCCTCTGGTCCTACTCCAACAGGTCCATGTCTCTCCTGTGTTGGGGGCTCCAGAGCTGGATGCAGTACTCCAGGTGGGGTCTCCCCAGAGCAGAGTAAAGGGGCAGAATCCCCCCCTCGCCCTGCTGGCCACACTTCTGATGCAGCCCGGGATGCGGTTGGCCTTCTGGGCTGTGGTTGCACATTGCTGGCTCATGGTGAGCTTCTCATCCATCAGCACCCCCAGGTCCTTCTCCTCAGGGCTGCTCTCCAGCCATTCCCCACCCAGCCTGGATTTGTGCTTGGGGTTGCCCCGACCCAGCTGTAGGACCTTGCACTTGCCCTTGTTGAACTTCATGAGGTTGGCACAGACCCACCTCTCCAGCCTGTCCAGGTCCCTCTGGATGGCATCGCTTCTCTCCAGCATGTCTACCTCGCCAAACAGCTTGGTGTAATTGGCAAACTTGCTGAGGGTGAGCTCCATCCCACTGTCCATGGCACAGACTCACATAGCTTTTGAGTCAGTCTTTCTCAATGAACCCCACAGTTTATAATTCTCTCTTTTCAGGACGCAGTTGGTATATACTGGGTTTGCACGTGAAGCGCTGTCTGCCCCTGCGGCACGTGCCTTCCCTTTTTGGTCCTTCTGGATTACAGTTCTTCTTGCTCTTGCAGGATGTGGATGACCCCCTCCTGGAGATGAAGACCCCTGTCCTCTTTGTGATCGGTCAGAATTCCCTGCAGTGCAACATGGAAGCAATGGAAGATTTCCGGGAGAAAATACGAGCTGATAACAGCATGGTGGTGGTGGGAGGAGCAGATGACAATCTCAGGTAACAGTCTACGAGATGGAGACTCTTTTCCCAGGAACGCTGAGTGTGCTCCGTACGGAAAAAAAAACCAAACCCAGATTTGGTACTGAAACTGGATGGGAACTGCGTAACAATGATCCATCAAGGTCAGCTTTGTTATTTGAAACCTGGTGTGTTGGATAGAGGGTTGGTTTTCTGTGATACATCTGCATCGTTTCTCCCAGTGGGAGGTTCAAGATCCAGGGGACAGTGTGGTATGACACTAGAGCAAGTATTTGGTTTTTCATGCCACCCTTGGCTCTGGAATATGCAGCTTTTGGAGGCTGTGCGCAGAGTTGGGGTGAGGGAGGCTGTAAGAGCCTTGTGGGAAGCGAGAAGCTCTTAAGGTTTCCGTCAACTTTGGAGCTTGTTCTCCGGTCACGCTCGTGCGTGTTTGGAATAACTGCACCGAGAACCTGAGCAAGTCGTGTGTGAGAATAGGTTTGGGCTGACGCTCGAGCTGGAGCCAGCAGCGCAGGCAAGGCTTTGGAGCATCGTATGAGTCAGAAATCTGTAGCAGGGACAAGCGGTAAAGAAGAGGGAAAAAAAGAAATGTGAAACTCTGATACCGGCTCTGAAGACAGCTCTGAAGGAAAGGAAATGTCATATTTGCTTTACGAAGTGCTTTGGGACGCTGGGCCTTTTTCCTCGTCATCGAAGTTTGTCTGGGCACTTCTGAGGGATGAATGTCGTCTTTCCAGCAGACGGTGCTCTTGAGTTGAGAGCTGAGGGAGCTGGCTCTGTGTCAGACTGGGTGAGGGAGCGAGCTTGCGAGCGCTTGAACCTTACTCTCCGGCGAAGAATGATGTTGTGAGTGTGAAAGTAGAAAACCAAACGTGTTGACTTCCATCTGTTTTTTTTTTTAATAGGATAAGCAAAGCCAAAAAGAAGGCAGAAGGGCTGACTCAGAGTATGGTGGATAGGTGCATCCAGGTAATCACGGAAATCTTCCTTTTCCACCTCATATCTATAAAAAAAATAAAATAACGTCTGTGCTGAAATGTCTCAGTGACCACAAGTTATAACCTTACTGCCAGGATTTGTTGGGCAAAGGTAATCTGTCTCCTGAGTGGGATTTTGAAGTGGCTGTCTCCTTTCAGGAGAGACGTGAGCTTCCTGGTAGTGCACCTTAAACAAAGAGCAGTGTTTTCTGAATCTTCCAGTACCTCTGCCTGGGGAAGCAAGCAGAACTTTGGGGAGTGTTGGAGAAACCGTCACGTTTCTCTCCCATCTGTCAGAAAAAAGTGGAGTATGAGCTTTAATGAGAAAGCCAAGGTCCGTCTGTAAGGTTTTAGGGTTTCTTTTTGTGGAATATTAGAGCTGGAGTGCCTTATCCCTTTGCCCCTTTGTGAATCTTTTGAGTTTTTTTTGGTTTGAGCTGTGAAGATCAGTTGTTTAGAGACCTGCACACCACTTAGTCTAACTATTTGTTTCCTCCTTCCTAGGATGAAATAGCTGACTTCTTGACTGGAGTCCTCACCCGAGCAGAGAGCCATTCGGGCTCCGATCCCCGTGACCTGGATGCTGAGAAGAAGAAGAAACCGCGCGACTCGACCAGGAGGGATCTGTCGTTTGACTTGCCAGAAAGAAGCAGCAGACCCGCCTCGCCGGCAGCCAAAGTGCCCGCCTCGCCTTCGGGCTCAGAGGTGGGGGCTCTCTCTGGGATACTTTGAGCCGGGGAAGGCTGAGGTTGTGTAAAGAGATGTTTTTGTACTACTGAAATATATGGTGAGAGATGTGGTTGGTGTTGGAAGAGGGAGGTGAGAGGATAGGGAGGGATTAATGGCTTGCAGCGGGGCAAACGAACCTTCAGGAATAGCTTTTGCTCTGGCAAAAGGATGCACGTTCTTGCCTGTGTGCTGCAATGCTCAGGGTTACGGAATCCCAAAACATTCAGGGTCGGAAGGGCCCTCTGGATCTCCCCCAGTGCCACCCCCTGCCAGAGCAGGGGCACCTCCAGCAGTGGCACAGGACGGCGTCCAGGCGGGTTTGGAATGGCTCCAGAGGGGGAGACTCCCCCACCTCTCTGGGCAGCCTGTGCCAGTGCTCTGCCACCCGCACAGGAGAGAAGGCCCTCCTCAGGTTGAGATGGAACTCCCTATGGTCAAGCGTGTGCCCATTCCCTCTTGTCCTGTCACTGGGCACCACTGGGAAAAAAACTGGTCCCATCCCCCTGGCATCCTCACTTTAAGTATTTATATTGATAAGATCCCCCCTCAGTCTTCTCTTCTCCAGACTGAAAAGCCCCAAGTGCCTCAGCCTTTCCTCATCAGAGAGATGCTCCAGTCCCCTCATCATCTCCGTAGCCCTTTGCCGGACCCTCTCCAGCAGTTCCCTGTCCTTCTTGACCCGGGGAGCCCCGAACTGGACACAGTGCTCCAGATGTGGCCTCCCCAGGGCAGAGCAGAGGGGGAGGATGACCTCCCTCCACCTGCTGGCCACGGTCTTTTTGATGCCTCCCAGGATGCCATTGGCCTTCTTGGCCACCAGGGCACATTGCTGCCTCGTGGGCATCCTGTTGGCCCCCAGGACTCCCAGGTCCCTTTGCACAGAGCTGCTCTCCAGCAGGTCAGCCCCTGACCTGTACCGGTGCGTGGGGTATATGGGGTTACAACTGCCTCTTAGGGAAACATGGGGGTAAGAGGTGTTCCTTCTCTTTGAGCAGGACTTATCCAGCGTCTCCAGCAGCCCCACTTCAAGCCCCAAGACTAAAATGGCTGCTGTGTCCTCCATCCAGAAGCCCAGCCAGATCGCCACCACGCAGCTGCTGAAGAGGCAGATACAGAGGACGGACACTGTCCTGACGCACAAGCAGGCACAAGGTAATGGCCTGCAGTTTGCCCACCCTCTTGCCTCTTAGCATCTGGATTTTTGGTCTTTATCTGTCCTGAGGTGATTAGGTTTTGGTCTTCCGAGTCCTGTCTTGAATTCCAAGCTCCCTGTGGCAGCTTCCTCTACAGCTCGGTCCCCCGTCGCTGTCATCCGAAGGCAGCAGCCTGTGGAGGGTTGAAATTAGGTTGGAAATGGTGTTTCTGCAGCTTCTTGCTGCTGTTGGAAGCGGGAAGGATTTTCGCTTGCTCTGGCTGACCAAATCACCACGTAGCTGTGCTCTAATTGTTTTTCAAGTGGGAGCCCCTTGTGATCCTCGAAGGCTGCTTGGGGAGGGAGACGAAAGGTACTCGGGAGATGATCGAGGCTGTTGAATTGTGACAGAAACAGTGGGACTTGGGTAATTACAGAGTCATCTTGCATCAAATGGCAGTGGAAAACCTGCTCTGAATAAGATAACAGCTTGAGCTGTGGGATTTCTTTTTTCTTTTTTTGGTCTTGTTGGATGCTCATTAAAAATCTTACGATGCAGCTTCAGTCTGATTGTGAACGCTGTGAACGTAGGTAATGGTTTTGTTGATGATGATCCCTTCTGGCAAATATCAGCGGCACCTGGGGAATAGTCTTCCATCCTCCCTTCTCTCCTCATTTCTTTGCTCAAGGCAGACCTGAACAGGCTTGTTGTTGTTTCCTGTAGCAGTGTGACCCTCCACACTCTCTAAAGTCTTTCTCTAACTCGGGGTAGGCTCCAGGGGGAAGTCCTAGCTTGGATCTCCCTTAATTTCTCAGACCACAGACTAAAGAAATCTATTCCTTCCTTCTTGTAGTTGAGGGACGATGTTTCTAGATCGCCCGCGGGAGGCAGGAGGAGGGTTGGTGGCGTGGTGTGTGTCGTGGCTGCCTTGTTTTGCCAGGAGCGCTGCTGCGGCGTGGCTTCTGGCCTTGCGTTTTGTGGCCGTAGCTGTTCAGGGATGTGCTGGCTGACGTCTCCCAGCTGCTCTCAGCTTTTCGGCGCAACTGCTCGGTCAAGCTCTCGCGGCCGAGCCTGCTCTCGTTCCCTGGGTGCCAGACCTTTTTCCCCCGATGGCTGTGGGGCTGGAGAGGGCTCGTGCCGTTGGGACGGGCACTCTGTGGAAGCTGAGATGATCCTCCTTCCTAGTGTTGGATGTGCTACACTGCCGGAGAGGAGGTCGGTGTGTCTCCGTTGTGCTGGATGAGTTACGTCTGGAGCTCGCTGCCTGCCTGCTCCGTGGTCTCTGTCTGTGGGTCGCAGTGGTGTCCCTGGAGTTCCCCGTCCCCCTCCAGAGCCGGGCTGTGATACTGTAATTCTCTCTGATTCATTTCAGCTCAGTTCGCTGCTTTTCTGAAACAAAACATGCTGGTGAGGAAAGCTCTTCCTCCTGGCACCTCTTCATGTCTCTTTGGTGAGTATCTCCTCACTTCTCGCTGTCTCTCTCTCTGTCTCCCTCCTTCTCTCTGTCTCTGCTGCCTTCTTTCATCGTCTTCCTCTTCCCTTGCGTTGGTTTGAGGATGTGGCCCAACGTGTCCCCTTGTCCCCCTGCTTTTTTGCTTTCTCAGTGCTGTATTTGAAGCTGAAACAAATGGCCCACTAGCTAGCTGAGAGCATTAACTTTTCCTGAGCTCTTCCCTTTTCCCTGCCCTGGTAGGTAAAAACTGCTCTTCGAGTCGTGTAGTTTGGCGGCCAATTTGTTCTGACGGACTAAAACTTTGTGGATGATGCGGTGGTGACTTTTTGTGATCGTGAGTTTAACCCTGGGGCTGAGAAAGGGATGTGGACGCCAACCCCAGAGACTATGTGTGTTGGTGGAGTGTCCCATACGCGTGGAGCAGCAAAGGGGTTGTCAGCGGGAGCAGAAACAAGGGACTGCCAAGTGACGTGGAAGGGACAGGTGTAGACACGTGGAGCAGCGTTTCTTGGCCGGAGAGAGTTGGAGAAGAGCAGGGAGGTCAGGGAAGAGGGATGGCTTTGGAAAGATGGTGATGTGGTGGGAGAAGGATGCTGTCTGGACCAGGAGACACCCGGGGGTGAGTGGTCTTTAGTCCTGTGGCCGCTCGTGTTGGGTGCTGGAGCACGCAGAGAGGTGCGGTGAGGGTTAGGGATCGCGGGGCAAGACCCGCAGTGTATCTAAAGACACGTTTTGACATCTCGAATGGCAGCGACTGTGTGGATCTGGGATTAGGAGAGAATGAGAGGTTGAAATCTGAGGCTTTGGGAGTCTGCGGTGTCATCACGTGAGCTGTCAGTGTCACTTCTCCGTTCGGGTGACCCCAGGGTGCTGAGAGCATTGACGTGGGTGAGAACTGCCTCTCTGCAACACCCCGAATGGCGGTGCTTTTAACTCGACGAGACAAGCGCTGGATGCAGAGAAGCTGGTAGTATTTTGGCATGCTGTGTAGAGACTGGTAAGATACAGACTGTCTGCTTGCCCTGAACACACACAAGATACAGTCCCAACTGCACAAATACAGCCGTGGTAACAAACTCCTGAGGCAAGTATTGGCCCGAGCTGGCTGTTTTAAAGTTTTCTTTCTCCCTTAAGCCTTGTTCTGTGCTCTCCCCTGTGCGATGAGGTTACCCTGGGAGCACAGATGGAGCCTTGCGCTTGTCCAGAGTTCTCCCACCCAGCATCTGCTGGGAGGAGAAACCACAGTGGACGTTCTGCCGCAGGTGGGGAGATGTGGAGAGGCTGGCGCCAGCCTGGGCTGCCTTTTGATAAGATTAAAAGCCGATTAAGATCTCTGGGCTCCTTACTGTGTTGGCTCAGCTGCCTGAGCTGCGAGATAGGAAGCCGGGGCGCGTGCGTTGGGAGCGCTCGCTGTTGTCTTGGGAGCAGGTTGCTCCTCCCGAACGCGCAGCCAGCCCTTCACGGCGAGGGTCTGCGTGCCCCTGAGTGAGCAGAAGCAGGCTCCGCTCTTGTGCGGTGGGGACACAGAGGGACGTTGGGTCACTGCTCGCCGATGCTTTGAGGGGCACCTAACGCCACTGCCTGTGCATGTGCCGTGTCACTGTCCTGCTTGGCTGGTGGCACTTGGTTGGGGGGAGGGGGGGGCTTTGGTGCCTGCAGTCTGTGCACGCCTGATGAGGTCTCTCTGGCCGGTGATTTGGTCGATGCATGTTTGCAGGTGGGTGGGAGGCACGGGAACATTGCACGAGTGTCACGAGTTAACACGCTCGGGCCACGAGTCCGGCCATCAGTAGAACCTTGTCGCTTGTCTTGGGGACCAGAGCAGCCCCAAAACGCTTTGAATCGCCTGTTATTTAGGGATTTGGCTGCAGATTTGTCCTACAACCACAGCTCAGAGGTATGTAGGTGGTATGCAGGGAGCGTATAAATACATATATATGTGTATAGATACACACGTGTGTCTATATGGATTTTATATAATATATCCATATCTAGAGATACATATAAGTAATAAATGATGTACATCTTGGCCTCTAGGCTGTTGAATACACAGCTTAGGTGCCCAGGACTGTCCGTGAAGAGGGAGTTAGCTGGCTCAGCGGTGGTCTGCAGAAGCTCTCGGAGGAGAGGGCTCTCTGTAGCTTTGAGCGGAGGTCTTTTCCCCCTTACCGCAGATCACGGCAGCGCTCAGGCGTAGCGGCGGCCGCGTTTCTGAGCGCTGCCGGGCTGCAGACACCGCAGCGGGAGGCCACTCGTTTCGACCCAGTCCACCAGGGTTTCAGGCTGGGGCCGGATGATCGTACACCAGCGCTGGGAGACACGTGGAGAGCGGACGGGCATGATGTGGCAGCTCGTGACTGTATGTTGTTCCCGGGCTGCCCGGAGGCGCTTGTCGTGGGTTCTCTGTGCTTTTTCGGATAGCCCTGGCCCCAGCAAGCTTGTGCTCTAGGCACGGTGAAACGGACGTGATGGGTCAAGGACATGGCAGCGAAACAAGCCGTTGGTGCGGAAGAGAAATCTCAGCTCGTGGATTTTTTTTTCCCCCTAGTAGCAGGCAGCATAGGGTATGTGGGGGCTTGGCTTTGCTGCAATGCCTGTCGTGCTCACGGCTGCTTCGCTTAGCGCCTCTAAGAAACCCGTACGCTTCAGTTCAGCTCCTGAAGAGATGGTTCGGAGCGCTGGGAGGGATGTGCCGAAGGAGAGGCGTTGCAAATACCTTCGCTGGTGTGGCGGAGGAGCGGGCGGGCTGAGCTCTGATCCCGGCGCTGGCAGCGCGCCTGCACCAGCTCTGCAAGTCCCTGCACCCTCGTCCCCTCACTGGGAAATTAGGGATGTTGGAGGGGCCCGATGCCGGGATTGATTATGCTGCACTTTGAAATGAAAAGCGTTTATGGGGAGA
The DNA here is from genome assembly GCA_008711295.1 of Anarhynchus alexandrinus. Classification (NCBI taxonomy): domain Eukaryota; kingdom Metazoa; phylum Chordata; class Aves; order Charadriiformes; family Charadriidae; genus Anarhynchus; species Anarhynchus alexandrinus. The sequence goes on along the minus strand of VUYV01000479.1, from coordinate 216,130 downwards.
TGTGGTATCACTGTAGGCATCCATTTTTCTTCGCTGCAGAGGCGAGGCAGACTCTATCTGCTGTCTTGCATTATTAGCCTGTGAGTAGTTTAAGCTAAGCCCTGCCCTGAGACAGCAGCTTAGGGCACGCGGAAGACAGCGTAGGTGGTGAAAAGGAGAAGCGTGGGTTCCTGGTGCATGGGAGATGGGCAAGCTGGCATGGAGGGAGCTGTGGAAGTGTGCATGGGCATGTGTCCCTTCTCCGCACCTTGGTGCGCAGAGCGGAGCGGCACCGACCTTGAGGGATCGGCCGTCAGTTTTCAAAAAGCTACTTCTGTGTCCCCTAGTTCCAGTCTCCTCAGAGCACTCGGAAGGGGCTGAGAAAGATGATGTGCGTATGCAGCTGAAGAGGCATCAGACCCCCAGCCCGACCCAGTGCACCAAATCCTCCAAACGAGCCAAAATCAAGGTGACCATTGTCTCTCACGGAGATGCTGCTGGCGTGGGGAACGGAGCACCCCTCACCACCCAGGCAGAAAGTGAGTTGCGATTGCATAGCTGCTTTTTAACCAGAAAGCGGGGTCGTGGCTGTGCCCCCCAGACCCGCTCCTCTGGGGCACGGCGTGGGGAGGGGAGGGATCGGTGATTTTTATTTTTTTTTAATTTTTTTTTGTTATTTTTGGAGGAGTTAGCTGCAGAAAACAGATGGAGGTTCAAGGTGTGAGTGACTCGGGGATAGCCGGGGAAGCGTGGGGGTTGACAGCACGTAGGATCTTGGCAGGAGCCTCTCTTTTCCATAGCAGTTTGGGATTGCACGCTCCAGCGAAATGCTCAACTGCAGCCTTGTGAGCTGCGAGGTGAATTTTACACCTTCCTCTGGGGCATCGAACCGCTGCTGGCAGCAGGATGCCGGTCCTGGCGGACCCCTCGCTCCGAATAGGTCGTGTGCGTCTCCGGTTCTGCTGCCCACTCCTGCGTGAAGCTCTCGCCTGGAACGCGCTCCTGCTTTGGGGATGACGGCGATGTTTCTCCCTCTGGAAGACCTTTGTGCGTTCAGACTTCGTGATTCAGCCGAGTGCCCCGCTCTGCTGATCCGCTTTGGGCCTGAAGTCTGGCACAACACATGCTTGATACACGTATAAATAAACTCCAGCTCCTCTCCTGCCTCTGCGACTGGGAAAACCCACTGTGACGAGCGTTGCGGAGGTCCCTGCAGTCCGAGAAGAGGTGACACGCTCCGTCTTCTTCCCTTTGAGCCTTTCCAAGGAGGCCAGAAGCTTTGGAGGACGTTGCCTTGTCCTATTGCTTGTTGGTATACAGCATCCTCACGTCAGAGTGCAGAGCCCCAGATATGTAAAGCAGTGGCTCGTTATTAGCGTTAGCTCGATGCAGTGCAGGACTGAAAGGTCAGCGTCTCCGTTCTGATAGGAAATCGGAGGTTTTCAAAGCTGAGAAGTAATTCTGCTCCTTTGGAAGCATCTCTCGGTTAATTTAGCAGTTGTTTTGAACTGTGAAAATGAACTAATAAACACACATCCTTTTTTAAGGTTACAGTTTATCTTTTGGCAGTTTAGAAAATCTCTGGTTTCCAGGATCTTTTTATTTTTTTTTTTTTAATTTTCCAAACTTTACTTCTTTTCACAGAAAGGAAATGAATTGCAGAAGTAAACATGAACCAAAACAAGAATTCCCTCTTACCGTGCGTGAGCAGGAGGAATGCACAAGACAAACGCAATTGTATCCCAAAACGCCGCAATAAACAAATCTTGTGACTCGTCGCATCCCTGTGTATTTTGTAAAGTGTCTCTAAAGAATACTTACAAAATCGATCGCTAGCGACCAGCCAGACCCAAACTAATCGGTTGAGGTGGTAGAGCTGTGCCATGGTGGAGTAGGAGGAGGGGATTAGCAGAGATAACATTTAGGAGAGAGAATTGCATTTGGCGGTGAGGGACTGAGATTTTACTGTTTACAGATTTTTTTTGAAGCTGATTCCTTCAATCCCGTCTATCGTAACGCTTCCACAACGGTGGCTTTCTGGTTTTTATTCACAACTCTGCTCTGTTTGATACTCCCGATCTCCGGTAGCGCGGTGGCTGGAGTGTGTGTTGATGGCTGCAGCGGAGGTTTCCTTGAGAAGGTGCTTTGTGAGCAGGATGGGCCCGTGGCCTGCAGCGCTGCGTCTGTGGGTGGCTGTGTGAGAGAGGGGAAATCCCTAAAGACTCGTCGAGGAGAGAAAATGAGGTTTTCTTCTTTTTCTTTTGCAGTTGTCGCTGGAAAGCCGGTCCCCATGGCTGTCGGCCAGTCTGTGTCAGGCGCAAAGGAGCTGTCAGGACTGCTCACCACCCCCAAGTGAGTGTGACTTTGTGGTTTTTGTAAGCTGTGGGTCTTTTTGACAGGCTGATGATGGGAAGCACGGCAACAGGGTGATTTTTGCACGCAGAGCTTTCTCGTACCTCGCTTCTGACTGGAGTTTTCTGAAGCACAGGAGGCTCTTAGGCTCCTGAAAACTATTTGTCAACCAGCAATCGAGTCTGAGAATGGCAGAAATGGGCAAAAGTAGAAGGTATTGTGGCTCTTGGGCTATATTTCTATATGGTTTCCCAAATCCAAGTTTGCTTATTGCTGTCTTTTGAATGACTGTGGTGTCTCTGCCAGAATTCAGTCTTATCTTTAGTCCTTCCCTTCGTTCCCTCTAAAAATCAAGCATTTTTTTGCCAATGGTAGGGGAAAGAAGCTTCAATATCAGTTCATGAAGTTGATTAACTGATTGTAGGGATTTCTGTCGGGGAATGAACCTAACGTTGACATCTCACATCGCTGTTTTCCCTTTTAATTCACACCAAGCTTTGGAGAGCTAGACTCTGCCTGATCTGGGAGGAGAGAGGAAGAAGAGCTGTTCTCAAATAGAAAGTAGGTTTTAAACAGGAAAAGGGTCACTGGAAGTTAGATGGCTTTTGCGTAGGGTGACACAGCCCTTGCAGCACTTAGGTAGGCACAGACGTGATAACAAGCTCACTTCCAATTTGGAAATACACGGATCTTGCCATAAGCGCTCCTTGTTCTATCTGCCGTAGTAGATAATTCTCTTTGGAGAGAAATTGGAGAACCAAATTCTCTTGCTTTGGGTTTTTGTAGCTCGTCAACTCCCCGCCTTTACGCTTCCAGGAGTCGCGCTGGGTTGCGTTAGGCCAGCGACAGCTCGCCCTCAAAGCCATCTCGCCTTTGCCCTGTGGAGTTTATCGTTAACCGGAGCCTTTCTCTTCTGCTTGCTTTGTAGGCTGAGTTCAGCAGCAGAAACCTCTTCCACGAGTCCTGCTCCGTCTGCCATGATCCCCAGCAGCACGGCGCCCAGCGCTTTCCACGCCCTGCAGAGCAGGCTGGTGGCCAGCAGCACCCATGGCATGCAGGCCCAGCCAGCCAGTACCCTCCAAGGTACCTGCCCCTCCCCGTGTCTCTCTTCTGAATGTAAAAGGTAAAACCAGGTTCAAAACCATCTGGTGGATCCTCTTTCTTGCGTTCCCTGGTTGCTTTGGGTTTGGCTGAGGCAGCGTTTGTAGTGCAGAGCCTGGAGAGATCCAGTGGGATGCCGTAAAGCGAGGCTGAAGGCACAGTAAGTGACCTGTTAATTGTGTCATTTGTATTTAATGATGCCTTGAGATACCCAAACCGACCGCCCGGGTTTCGCAGCTAACCTCGTTTGGCGCTGCAGCAATGAAATGTGCTGGACTGAGTGTGTAGAGCAGCTAAGAGGGTCCCCGCCAACCTCGAGGCAGGCTGCTTGGGACGCGGCTCTTTAGAGAGCAGTTTTGCAGACACCTGCCATACAACAGACCTGGAATTTCACGCTGGTGAATTCTCCAAGCCCGATTTCTTTATTCTTTGCTTTTTTTTTAGGAGCAGCATCTGCCAGCAGCCTGTTGCAAGGGCTGAGTTTCAGCCTGCAGGACATCGGAACCAAGTCATCGGCCCTTCCTGCCAGCGTGGCTGCTGCTGGGCCACCCGTGCAGGTATGTGGCCAGGAAACATCAGAAATCCCTCTCTGGAGGGAAACTGTATGGAGGATAAAGCAGTAGGAGGTGTAGGGAACTGTGTTTGCTCCAGGACCAGAAGAGATGAGGGATGCTGGGTGTGAACTGCAGCTGAAACGGTGCATCCAAGCCTCGGCGGCGTGCCGGGGGCTAGGGGCTCCCGTAAGTGGCAAGAGATCTTGGAAGCAGAGCTGTTGTTTCTAGGTGGCCACCTAGAAAATGCTGAGGAGGAGTTGGAGAAGGGACAAGGGGGGGGAGATCAGCGATCTTTCTACTTGTTCTTCTGGTAAAACACATGCCTGTGACCTGTCAGGCAAGCTCCCCATCCCCGCAGTTTAAGGCGACCTCTTTCAGAACGGGTGGCTTCATTAGAAGCAGAGCCACAGTTTCTCCCAGCCATGCTTTCAGGTTGAAACGAGTATGTGCCAACTAGAAGGGATGAATTTACTTGCCTTTAGACCTGCTTGTGGCCACCAGAATGAAGTGTGGAAACCCCGATCTCAAAAGAACTCTAGCTTCTGTGGGAGGGAGAGGCTGTGCCATTCCGGCGTCCTCTTTCCTTCCAGGTACTCAGTGCTTCTGCTTCTCCTTCCAGACCTCAGCTGTGAAGACGCCTGCGCCTATCCAGAACCTGAGCGCCATAACCACAGGCACCGGCACAATTGTCCGCACCATCCCGGTTGCCACCTCTTTGTCTCTGGGAGCCTCAGCGAGCGGAAAGCCCACGGCCATCCACCAGCTGCTGACAAACGGGGGACTGGCGAAGCTGGCCAGCAGTCTCCCTGGCTTGGCTCAGATCTCCAACCAGGCAGCAGGTGAGGCAGAAGGGGAAGAGGCACGCGGTGCAGGTGCGTTGAGCACCCCATCGCCCCGAGAGCGCTGTTTCCAAACCTTATTTTGCCTTTGAGCCGTAGCTATGGACAGCCACGTGTGCTGGCAATTTCTGAGCAGCTGCCTCTAATGGGAAGAGGCTTCTGGTGCAGTCCCCGCTGGGTGGACGTGGCCTCCGCAGTCCCCGTGTCTCAGGAACATCTCGCTCGTGTGTTTTCTAGGCTTGAAGGCCCCAACGACCATTACTGTGACGCTGCGCGGGCAGCCCAGCCGCGTGACCACGCTTAGCCAGGCTGCCATGGGGACCGTCCAGCCCCAGCTCGAGGAGCAGTCGATGCAGACGCAGGCACCTCAGGTAATTTTTGACATCTTTGCAGAGAAAGCCTCCGCTGCTGCTCTTCTGAGCTTTTTCTGACCATCCCAGTCAAGGACAGGTATAGCTGTCGTGGGGAGAGTGTTCCTGGTCACATCTCTTGGGTGTGATGAGCTTTGTTGCTTTGCTGAGGCCACCCCAAAAGGGGCCTTGCAAGGCGGTGGTTAAGAGAACCCCGTTCATCTTCCTGTCTCTTAGTGACAGGGTCGCTTGTGCCTGATACCGCACTAGTACCGCATCGAGGGAATCTCCGGCTGCACTCCCAAAGCTGACATCAGCATGGAAATTCTTACATACTCTTACTCCAGGCTTTCTTGGCAGCAACAGGCTGTGGTGGGAGGAGGAAAGCTGCTTGTAGAGTGTTTATCCTCTGCCTGTTCGGGCCGGAGAGCGGGTTGGCCGTGCTGTCCGGAGCCGTATTCCTCTTGAAAATGCTGCCTCTCTCTATTAGATGCCCCGATGTGATGCTGGGCCCTGTGGGTGTTGGGGATACTGTTGTATTTCCTCCTGCAGGTCCCCAGCTCCTGCTCTTTCTCCCTGCCATGCTGTTGAAACCGATTTATGAAGGGCTGAGCGCGTGCTCCAAGGTTCTATCTGTTCGATACGGATCTCCTTTTGGAGGTGGATCACTGACAGTAGGAAAAGCTCTTAATATTTGGACTCTCAGCGCGCGCGAGGTACTGTCTCAAGGATCCTGGCTGCCTTCCTGCTTCGTATGTTAAATCTTGGTGCGGTTGAGTTCAAAGCACAAGATGCCAAGTTGGGTTTTTTTTTGGTTGTGAACATAGTGGTCTTGCGTACTGTAACGTGGACCTCGCAACCCCAAATCCTGGAGGCAGCAAAAGGGGTGAGTTTACTGTGGATGTATCCTTGGGCTCCGTCCTAAACCACTGTCAATTTTGAGATGGATCCATAAATGTGAGGGCAGAAGGGTTGGCTCTGACTCGCTGCGCAGGGCGGTTGGCCGGCGGTGGCTGTGATGTGGCATCAGCAAGGCTGACCCGAGCTCAGATGGCTTTGCCGTGGTCCCAGCTCCAGCGCTGTGCTCGGGTCTCTCCTGGAGATGCTTTCCTGGGGGCGTAGGAGAAGACAGGCAGCCCAGGCTTGTGATCTGCCTCCCGGGACTGAAGGAGGCATTGCAGGAAAAGGTTTCCTGCTGGTTCCCTGAGTGTGTACTGAGGGGAATAACTGACTGTCCAACAGATGGTGACTGTGGTGATTTGAGGCAGATGTTTGCAGGGAGAAAAATCGTTCAGAGAACAAGTCGACAAATTCCCAGAATGATAAATACTGCAGCTTGGGCAGTCAGACGAGTGTGGAGCGTCCAGTTGGGATCAAACTCTGGTTCCCAACAGGGATTAACGAGCTGGCACTGAAGGCTGAGGATGCCAAGATCACTCCGTTGGTTTGTTCAGGGTTTTTTTTATTCCCTTTTGCATGTGATTTTCCTGCTTTTGTTAGCACCAACGCAGGTCCTGGGTGTAGGAGAGGCAGAATGATCTTCGCTTTGTAGATGAAGCTCCGTAGTTTTGGTCCCTGTTGCTGGGGTGGCTCAAGTTGTGGGCAGCACCGTGGAGGCAGGGAGAGCGCTTTTATGCCTCGCTGCTCTCTGCAGAGGCTGTTTGAGGTTGCCCTGAAGCCCTGAGATATATTTAGGGAGGTTTTATCCTAAGGGTGAAGCCTTTGGGTGGAAGTGGGGTAAGTATTAACAGCGGCAGCCATAAATCCTCAATTTGTCCTGTGCTGCTTTAGAGCTGGCGTTGCTGGTAGTTTCCACGCAGAGCCCTGGCTTTACCGCTGGTTAAAGCTCAAATTTGGGAGCATCCGCGTCCTTCCTCCCTTGACTTTTCCGTGTTTCTTTCAGTCGCTTTGCTAGCGCGACAGAGCCTGCGCACGTCGGCAGAGCTGAGCTTAGGGCCAGCTAAAGTAGAGCTTGGAAACATGGAGCTAGCGAAACTCAGCACGGATCCCACCTGAGCAGCGAGTGAGTTGCTTTTGTAGGTCTAAAACTCTTCATCCACATTGGAGGCAGCTTTTGGGCTCTTCAGAGGCCGTTTAATAAACCGTCAGAACCGGCGTGCTGTCCTTTACGTCCTTTGTTACCTTTGAGAGACCCTAAATACCCAGCAGAACCGTAACTCCGCAGCGTGACGGAGTTTGGTACAGAGGGACTGTAGGGTTAAAGGGTTCAGGTATGGGTTAATGTTTTAAGGCGATGGCGCTTGGAACTGGATATTGGATCGTGCGCTGCGACTTTTACCTACAATGCTGAGCTTGTGTGTTCAAGGTAGGGCTTAATTGTGCGGCCGGCTGGGAGAGTTGCTTCAAAAGCAAACTGAAAGCTGGCTTTTACAGGAAACGGAATGAGCTGTGTGTTTTTGTAACTAATTATAGCCCTTGACATCAGCTCGTGTGTACCTTTAGCACAGAAGGCTTACGTAATCTAGCCGGGCTTCCTGTAAAAGAGCAAATTTACAAAAGGCTGCGGGGGATAACTCCGAGGGCTTAAAACTCTTGTGTTTTCAGCAGTAGGCAAAGCTGTCGGCGGTTGGGTTCCCTTTGAAATTCCAGCTGACGGCTCCACTGTGCCTGTGCAGGAAGCGTGAAGCCCACACATCAGCTGTGCACTGTGATTTTTGTTTTTTAAACTCTGGGGGTTGGGGGCGATGCCTGTAGCAGCTGAGATGCAGTTTGAGTGGGTAACTCTTTTCCTTCCCCCGTGGCCGTTAAAGCGGGAGGCAGAAGACTGAAGAATCTCCCTGGGGAGTGTGGTGCAAATGCTTTCTGTGAGTAGCAGAGTAAGAAGTGAGTGTGTTAAAGGGAAAATAACGAGCAAGCTGCAGCTTCTCTTTTCAAGAAACTGCTCCGCGGTGGTTTGAACGCTGCTTTTTGGACGGGATCCCCCCTGCAGCGTGGTTCTATCCTGATAGTAGCTCCATGAAGCGTGGAGTGATGCTGATGCTGGATCACGCTCTTGTTTTCCGCTTAGCGGCACGAAGATTTACGCTGCGATGACCGGAGCTGCAAGCTGAGATGTCACGCTTTGGGCAAGTGTCTCCCTTAGATGGCACGAGGAGAGCTCTGACTCCAGCCCTTGCTGGTGCTGGATGTGCTGTCAGCAGGCACTTTCCTTTCCTGAAGTCTGACCCTTTCCACTCCCAGGGGCAGAAATATTAATTATAGCTAACGGAGCACCGTTAAATTGCCGCACGAGGCATGGAGAAGCAGGCTGCGACCTACGTGAGCATCAGGTAGGGGTGGCTCGGACTTGAGCTCAAGCGGTGCTTGCCAGTGGTGGTGGAAAGCGAGTCAGTTGGCTCAGAGAAGCCCAACTGAAGAGGTGGGTATCTGCTTTTGTAGCTGGAAAAGCTCCTTCGATGCTTGAATTATGTCAGCTCAGGGCTGTGAGGGCTCCCAGGGAGAGCACGAGAGCGCAGGCAGTCGGCTCTCTGCAGTACCAGATTGCAGATGCACCTGGACAGAGGTCAGGCAAGTGAAGCTGACCCAGAGGTATTTGAAGAACCCCTCAAATGGGGGAATTTCCAGGTATTTCACTGAAGCATGTCAGTGCTCTCCAGGGTGTGCTGCCATCTGCCTCAGGAGACAAATCCAAACTCCCCAGTTATCCCAGTCTTGGATATGTGTGGACACGGGTGCCGTCTAACCAGCTGGTTCTTGTCAGAGGGGTTTGTATGTCTGCGTCAAGCAAGAGGGAAGCTCTTCTGATGCAGAGGATGGCGGGCACTGTTCCCAGTTTTTGCTGGGCTTTCACTGGTAATAGCACATCATTCTTGCAAGTGGGTTTGCACAATGCAGGAGTCGTTCTTGAGCTCCTGGTTGTTGCTTCACTATTGCTGCAGAGGAAACGAGAGCCAGACTGATTTCCCTGACAGCCAGAGATGGGGATAGAGCCATCCCATTCCGCTCCAGGAAAAGGCAATGAGTTTGTGCCGGTCTCAGCTGAAGCGCCGACAGTGGTGTCGACGCCGCAAACGACACCATCGCACTTTTAAAATACCGATCTGCAGATTTTTCCTCTCGGTACACGTTTTTCCTTGAGCTTGGTGATGACCAGTCGGAGCGAGGACAAGGCTAGAAGAAGCAGGGAAAGGGCATGCTCTGTTTCTTTGGGGTTTTTTTTTGAAGGTGAGGGCTAGCGCAGGTCCCAAGCAATGCTTGCAGCCCCTCGCAGATGGTGTATCCTCGGCAGCCGGGCACTTCCAGTAGCTCTCCGTTACTTTAACCCTTCCAGGCTCCAGACGGTGCTGTTGGGAACCTGGCCGCCCCGGCTACCAGCGCCGCCTCTCCTGGCAAGCTGCTGTCTCAGATGGATCTCAGCAAAGCCCAGGCTGGCCCAGAGATGGCTCCCGCCGACCCCGCGGCACACCTGACCGCCGCCGCCGCGGCAGCACCCGTAGGTGAGGCGCATGGCAGTCGTGGGGCGCGGGCAGCCGGCCTGGGGACCAGAGCGGAGGCCGGGTTGGAGCCATGCCGCCGGGTGACGTGTGCGGAGTCACTTTGGGGAATAGCTGCCTGAATGCTGCTTATTTTTAAGCCCAATCGCCTGAGGCATTGCAGGAAAAGGTTTCTTTTTTTTTTTTTTTCCCCTTTTTTTTTTTCCTTCCTTCCCCTTCCTTTTAGTTAGGTTCCCCCATGGTTTCTTTGCACAAGGAGCTTTGGCTCGACGCAGCGGTTTTCGAGCCGTTGACGAAGAGCAGGGTGTTAAACACGAGCCCAAACGCAGAGGGGATTATCTGCAGTTTGTGTTCAGGGCCTCCGTCGCACGCTCGTAGCACGAAGCGCTCTTCCTTCCGCCTCCATTTCTTTACCTCGCCAGGGGAGAGCAGACCCCATCTGCTTACAGCTAAATAAATACTGCAGAGCCGCTACCCAGCCGGTAACCTCAGACTTAGGAAAAAATAAAACCGACAGAAAGCGGTGATGCGGTCCGTTGCATCCTCGAAGGCGTCTGTACCAACGAGCCCGCTGCCCGCCGAGTCGGTGTTTTCGTTTTCCTCGGTCCGGCTGCTTTCCAAGCAAGCGGCACGGCGAGCGGGTAGGTCAGCACTCGGGCCAGGACTGGTGGACGAAGTTCAGTGGGGCTGTGCCGGTTTCCCGAAGGGCAAACGAAGCAGCTCTGCCGCGTCTTTGTTTTACCACGCAGTCGGCTTTCCTGGCAGGCGTTAAACCCAGCGCACCGCAGACCTTCAAACTCTGCTTTTTCTCCCCCCGGACCCAACAGGGAGGTGCAGAAGCACAGGGCTTAAGTCTTCTGCGTGGTTTTTTCGTGTACCTTTTGTTATTTGTGGTAGCGAGCGGCTGAAGTTAGGTCCGCGGAGAACTTTGCCTGGAGGTTGAGGTTGGCTTTGCATCCAGCGGGGAGGACCGCTTTGTAAGAAAGCTGCTGCGGCGTTAGCACAGAAAGTTTTCCAGACTCTTCATTTTGTGGAACAGTCGTTGCGGGTGTCTAACGGCATCATCGCCTGTCTGTGCCGCTTGCCCAGCCTGCGTAGGGGTGGCTGAAGTCGCCTGTTCCCACCGTCCTCCTGCCCTCCCGCACCCCAGGATGGGTCGGTGTCCCGTGCTGGTTAGACAGTCGGTCATCAGCCTTCACTCCGTGCCCTCACTGCTCGAGCCGCTTCGTTTCGGAGAGGTCCACGCTGCGCTGGTGGTGTTCGTGGCATGCTGAGGAGCGCGAGGGATGCCGCGGTGTGTCTTTGATGCCGCGGTGTCGGAGAGCGGCGGTGCTGGGTGACCCAGCGCGGTTGGGCGCACTGCTTTCCGCTCCTCGGTGCGTGCTCCTGAGGGATGCGGCGAGTCGCAGCCTCGGGCGACTGCGGGGACAAACCATGAGCTGCTCCAGGTTGGGGTCTTTCTGGCCAGCGTTGTCTTTAACCAGCAGCAGGTCTCCAGGCTTTTTCCCATCCTTGAGCGCATCTAAACCCAGTGATTAGATTTCGGTGCAGTCTCTCTCCCCGCTGTTGCTCTGGGCTTGTGGCTGCTGGAGATGCAGGTGGGGAGCCGACTCGGACGGGGTAACCACCACGATGCCACCTCTGCCATTGCCGTAGAGCACAGAGGGCTTCATTTCACAAAGCCTGAAGTCTTTTAGTCCTGAGGTGGAGCGTGCTGAGGGTCTGAGCTGTTGGTGGGACGGAGCTGGAGATGCCGGAGATGAGCAAGAGCTTGCCTTGAGCTGGGCTGCGGAGAGCAGCGTGAGCTCAGCGTGGTCGGTGGCAGCTCGGCAGGTAGGACGGGGCGAGATGGAGCATGCGTGGCTACGGAAGAACCACGATGTTCTGTCCCAGCAGGAGGGGGCATTTTGGGGGAGATCCTCAGACACTGAAGGAGGACAGGGGCTGCCTTGGGGGGGTCTAGGAGGGGAGATGCAGATGGTGCCCGCGTTTGGCTGTTGTGCTTTCCTTGCTCAGGCTGTGGCAGCGCTGGGGTTTGTTTTGGGCTCTCGCTGTGGCGAGCGGACAAGGCCAGGCATTTCTATTCAACCCCAAAGCCTGCGACTCCGCCGCTGCGGCTGGGGGCTGCAGCCCAGGGTGGGCCCCACGTCCCCACGGCCACTGACCGCGCTCTCCCCTTCTCCGCAGTGACCACCACCAGCCCCATGAAGACTCTCTATGTCATGTCGGACGCCAAGCTGTCTGCGCTTACCAAATCTGTGATGGGTGAGGCTACCTCTGTCCCCCTCAAACTGCCAGGCATCCAGCCTTCCTCCTCCTCCTCCTCCTCTGCCAGCTCTCCCACTGGCGCTGTCACCTTTGCCACCTCCTCCCCCCTGGCCAGCGCCCCCAGCCCTCCCGGCAGCCTGGTACACTCAAAAGTGGGACCTGTCCTACAAACCGCTTCCAAGACCGTCATCCTGACCTCGACGCTGGCCGCGGTGAAGGGCGACGGACCCCTGGGACACATCGGCGAGAAGGTCAGCCTGACCAAGAGCGCCGCGGCCCTTGGCCACGCTCTGGGGACAGTGGAGACCTTGGGGAGGGTTCCCTCCGTGGTGGACGACGGGAGCACCATCATCCACACCAGAGAGGCTCTGACCAACAGACACTTGTTGCCGCAGGGCGTGCTGCCAGGAGGGGCCGGCACCACGCTCATAACGCTGGGCAGCAGCTTGGGCAGCTCCTCCATCATCGCCACGGCGGGGCCCACGCTCAGCCAGAAGCCGTAGGGGACCCCCCCCCAGGGACCCCTCGGCTACAACCGGGGCACTTCGGGAAGACTGAACTCGGCTGCGGGGTGGGAGAGGAGCAGCCCCGTGGGCGCAGGGCAGACTAGAGGGGATATTTTACTTGGTTTTGTTGCTGTTTAATAAAACTTTTTTCTTTTTTTTTCCCCCCTCGTTCTTTACTGACTTCGTTGCGCACGTCCCTTCCAAAAGCGGCTTTGGTTGCAGCCCAGTCCTTGACCGCTTTTGTCGAGGGCTCATTTTTCTTACCGTGAAGGCGGCGTGGAGGGACAAAGCAGCCTTGTGCAGGCGGGGAAGGATTTTTTTTGGATCCTGGGAGCAGGCTGGGCAGCAACCGGGGCAGCTCCTCCTGCCTGTACCATCTGCCGGTACCTCCCTGCTCTGGATAGAAGTTTCCACTGATTCCTCCCACTATCGGGAATATTTATACGTGAAAAAGGCTCAACTTTAAGCTGCCTTGAGTTAACCTTTATAGCTGTGTTTGCCATCAGCACGCAGGGTTAGCACCGGGGACCGGGGCAGCTCGTGCTTGGAACGAGGGAAGCGGCAGAAGGAGCATCCGAAAGGTGCTGAGCCACAGAATGGGTGCCGAGAGGGTGAGGCGAGGCCGAGTACGGCACCGTCGAGGGTAGTTTGCCGGGGCTCAGGACAAGTGTTGCCCCCCCGGGGCTGTCGCTGGGCTCAGGAGCTTGTTTGGGGCTGTGATTTGGTGGGTCTTTTTGGGTTTATCGGGAATAATCCCAACGCTTCGTATGTCTCCATCCCCTGCTGCGGCTCTGCTGCTCCCTGAGCCCTCCAACCCGCGCTTCCCTGGAGGGACGCGGGGCGTGATGCAACGTTTGCTGGCTGAGATGCTTTCGGGGAGAGCCGACGGAGATCCAGGGTGCCGGGACGGCCCCGTGCTCCCCCCGAGGGCAGGCACGTTTCCGAAATCTCCGCTCACTTCCTCATCCTGCCGGCTCATGAGACGATCCGGGGTTTGGCTCAGCTCGGCCGCAACAGCACACACCACGGCAGAAACAGCGTCTTTGTTACGGGGAGCCCGAAAACAGAGCAGAATAACCATTTTTTTTCCCCTTTGATGGCCGGATTTGCTTGTCGTGAGAGGAGGGAGATGCCGTGAATCCCTTCCCACCCCTCCTGGGCTACAAACACACCGCTCCAGATGCTGTCCGGCTTTTTGGGGACTGTCCCGCTTTGCCTTCGTAGCTTCTTGCACACCGGACTTCGCACCGCCACGATGGTGAGTAGCGGTTTTGAGGCTGCTGAGCTTTGCCAGCGCTCCCAAACCCCGCTGAGCCCTGGGCTTTTCTGCCCCTTTTCCCTGAGGTTTTATGGGAAAAATAATTAAAAAAAAAAAACCCAAAGGGCAAGATTTGACTTTGCCAGCAATCCGGGTTCAGCCCGGGCAAAGTTTCCCGCAGGGAAGGTCATGGGTGCGGGATGACCTTGAACTCCGAAGCTGAGCTAATCCCTGGCCCACAGCGGGGTTTGCCGATGGGATGCTGCTAAAGATGGTACCTTGTCCCCGAGCTGGCAGTGATGGGAAAACAGCCGGGATGAATTTGTGCTCCCTTCTAGCATCTGCTAGATGTAAAACAGATGGTAAAAAGGATGCTCTGCTATCGACCTGCAGTGTTTTTAAGCAGCTCAACTCTTTTCCAGGTTCGAAATCCCAATTTCTCCGCTGTAATAACAATAATAAGGCTGAGACACCCTTAGGGATGTGGCACCTCCAGTGCTCCCGCTCCCAGGGGTGGAGGCAGCTCTTTGTTAGGGAGATGGGGGCTCCGTGGCCGCGTCCTCGCTCACAAACCGGGGTTAACGGTGTGTGTTTTGGCAGGGAAGCTCTTGGGGTACATCCGGGGTGGGCTGCAGCGCATGGAATGCCTTCCCGATGTCCAGGCTGGAGGATCTCGGGGTGGTTGGGTCCATCACGCTGCTCTTCTCAACAAGTCTAACGCCAAAAGCATCACAGAGCACCCAGGGCTGCCTGGGGCTAATTCTCTCTTTCTCCAATTTCTATCCCAAAGCTTTTCCTTTCCATGGATACAGCAGAAGTGGTCCTTAAAAGCCGACTTACTGCTCCTGCTCCACCTGAAGCCGGAACCCTCTCTGGGGACGAGCAAGTGCCACCGTCCCTCTGCCCGTTCTGCTTCGACGGCTCTCGGAGAGGTGCCCGGGACGGCAGCGAGCAGATGCGCTTGTGGCGAGCAGCCGGCACGAGAAAAGTGAGTCCTGCGGCTCCGACGAAGCCTTTGGGTCATTTGCAACAGCTCGGCGGGCGCTCTTGGAGGCAAAAAGCACCTGGAGAGGGTGCTGGGCTGGTTTGCACTTGGACGTGTGGCTGCTCCACAAAACGGCTGCGATTCCCCCCAAAATTGCTGCGGAAAAGCACCTCCTTCCCCACAGGATTGGGGGCGGCCCTGGAAGTAGATCTCGGTCCAGCCCCGCGGCATCACGAAACACCTTTGGGGCGTCCAGCTTAGGGTAAGGATCCCCCCAAAGCCTTCCCTGAGCCCAGAAATCAAGGACACCCCAAACACCGCCAGGTCGGGACCATCCAGCCAGTTTTATTTCGGGCGCCGTCTCTGCCNGGGGGGGGTGTGGGGGGGGGGGCGAGTGGCGACACGCGCGTGTGTGTGTGTGTGTACAGGCGAGCCCAGGCGTGTGGGTGAGCACATACGTGCGGGCACACGCGTGGACGCGCACGCCCCCGGCTGCAGGCGAGCACACACGCGTGTGGGTACGCGCTGCCGCACGCGTGGCTGCCGGTGGGCACACGCCCGTCCCCCGCGTGTGCCGCGTCCCGCGTGTCCCCGCCGTGATTTCGCCGGCTCAGATTTGGTTCCCGGCNTATAACCTTGTGATATTGGTAGTTAAGTCACCGGCGTAACGATGTCGGATACAAACAGCTCTAAGATCAAGAGTAAAAATGACACGGTCCAGATTGTCTCCTCTTAGTCCCCTTTGCCGCAGGCTCTGAAGCGGCGACGGGCTCCGGCACGCGCCTCGCTGCCCGCCTCAGCCGCCGCGTCCCGACCCGCTCCCTTCTCCGCAGGCAACGAGACCGATCCGGAGCGGGATGGAAACGCTACAGCTTGGCGTGGCGGTGAAAGGCCGGCACGTGCGGGGAGGCGTAGGTGGGTTGGCTGTGCCACGTCGCCGCCGGGTAGAGCCGGTGCCGCAGCGAGTTCTCGTAAGATGCCGGGTAATGGCCGGGGCCGGTCGCCAGCGGCCGGCACAGGTCGGAGGGCTGCGTAGAGGTGGCTACCAAAGGACTAGGGAAAGCGGGAATGACGAAGGGGTTGACGGAGAGGGACGGCGCCACCGGCACCCCCTGGGTTTTGAGGTGCTCCAGCGGATTCCCAAAGCTCGCCGGGAAATGCAGCATCGCTCCCTTGTAACCGTCCGGGCCTTGCGGCAGCGCCGCGCCGTAGCCAGGGCTGGCCACCACCGCCTTGGGTTTGGCCAGCCCTTGCTGGCCCCTGGGCGAGCCGGCGCCCGTGTCTCTGCCGTCGGCTTCTTTGACGAAGGGGGAGATGGCACGTAACTTCGCACCGGGGCCGAAAGCCCCTTCCTCCTCCCGCCCGCGCTTGCCCCTCGGCGCGGCGGGACCGCAGCCGGCCCCGGGGGGCACCCAGCAGGCTTTGACGGTGGCACAGGCGGCCGCTCGCCGGTTCTCCCCGTTCCACGACTGCCCCGTTTTGTTCCGTAGGTCTTGAGGCTGCTCCGGCTCTTCGCGTCGCGATGGAAAGGTGGAAGGTGGCTCCAAAAAATCCTTCAAAGTGGAGAAATAGCCCCAGAGGGGATGGCAGCTGACGGGCTTCAGCACCTCGTTGCGGTAGGCGTGGAAGCAACCGGTGAAGACGGCGGGCGCCGGACCCCCGTCCTCAGCCCGCGGGCAGGGCTGGTTGTCTCTGCCGCCGCCGATGGGTCCCACATCGCTCCCGCCGCTCGGAGCTGTATCCTGAGCTCCCGCCGGCTCCGGGCTCCTCTCCTCATCGAGGTGGGAGCCGGTGGCAAGCCGGGCGGGCTCAGGGCTGGAGCTGGGGCCGGCGTCGCTCGCCGACCGCTGGCCCTCGGGGCAGTGGCGTTTGTGGCAGTGCAAGGACTCTGCCTTGCTCACCTGGGCCAAGAGCTTCTTCTTGGCCAGCGGAGACATGATGGGGTGGTTGCCTTTGGAGTAGAAGCTGGAGAAAAGGCGCTTGTAGGTTTCGGTGTGGGTCCTGCAGGGGCTGGGACAACCCCCCGAGGGGTTCGGGGTCGGGACCGCCGGGCTGGAACATCCCTCTGCTGCCCGGCCCCGCTCCGGGGTCTCCCTCGCATCCTCCGTGGTGGCTGCTGCCTCCGGCTTCGCCTTGTCCGGAGGCACCTGCAAGCGAAGGGGATTTGGGGTGTGGGTGCTGGGGTCCCCCCCATCCCGACTCCCCCCTGGCCCCTTCCCAGCTCCCCCTGGCCCCCTCCCCAGCTTTGGCTGCCCTCAAGCCCTTCCGCTCTCCTCTTTTCCCAACCGCGTCCCTCCTGGCTCTTCCGTGGCCACCCCAATGGCTTCCCACCGGCGAGGGACGGACACGGGCGCTGGCGCGGGGTTCGGGGGCTGCTCCCANGCCAGCGGAGACATGATGGGGTGGTTGCCTTTGGAGTAGAAGCTGGAGAAAAGGCGCTTGTAGGTTTCGGTGTGGGTCCTGCAGGGGCTGGGACAACCCCCCGAGGGGTTCGGGGTCGGGACCGCCGGGCTGGAACATCCCTCTGCTGCCCGGCCCCGCTCCGGGGTCTCCCTCGCATCCTCCGTGGTGGCTGCTGCCTCCGGCTTCGCCTTGTCCGGAGGCACCTGCAAGCGAAGGGGATTTGGGGTGTGGGTGCTGGGGTCCCCCCCATCCCGACTCCCCCCTGGCCCCATCCCAGCTCCCCCTGGCCCCCTCCCCAGCTTTGGCTGCCCTCAAGCCCTTCCGCTCTCCTCTTTTCCCAACCGCGTCCCTCCTGGCTCTTCCGTGGCCACCCCAATGGCTTCCCACCGGCGAGGGACGGACACGGGCGCTGGCGCGGGGTTCGGGGGCTGCTCCCAAACCGCAGCCAGGCTCTGGTGGTGGGGGGGAAAGGACAGACAGATGGATGGACAGACACAAACCTGCTCCCGCCCCTTCTCCTTCTTGGCCCTCTTGCTCTTCTCGCCCGTCTCGGCACCCTTGGAGACCTTGTACTGCTTGCGGGGCTTGCTGGGGGGCAGGGGCTTGTCGTCCTCCCCCTTGAGATGCCGCACGTACGGGAGGACCAGCCTGCGAGGACGGGGTGGGAGGGGGGAGGGAGGCAGTGAGAACCGGCGCCGGGAGGGGAAACTGAGGCACGACGCGGGGACCACCCCCTGCCTCGTCCCCTACCTCTCGTAGTGGCGCCGGGTGCAGGTGGCCGCGCTGGTGCTGCCGGGACTGCCCCCCAACTCGTCGTAGACGTTCTTCCAGAGCCGTCGCCCCGTCACCTGCGGTGGGTGGGATGGGTTAGTGTCACCCCCGGGGCAGCTGGTGGCCATCCCGGCACCCAGTGGCCATCCCAGCACCCAGGGATTGTCCTGGTACCCAGCGGCCATCCCGGCACCCGGTGGCCGTCTCGGCACCTGGTGGCCATCCTGGCACCCAGGGATCATCCTGGCACCCAGTGGCCATCCCGGCACCCAGGGATCATCCCAGCACCCAGTGGCCATCACTTACCAGCTCATAGGCTCCCAGTTTCTCCACGGCTTTGTAGATCTTCCAGAGGTTAACTGGAAATAAAAGAGGAGATGCCGAGGGTCAGGAGGACCGCGGTGGTCACTGCGGTGGTCACCGCAGCCACCGGCAGCTCCTCCCGGCCCCGGGGCCAGGGGGGTGGACACGCGTACTCTGCTTGAAGCCGAGGTGGGGGATCCTCTCGATGGGTGTGTGACGGTCCTTCATGAACTGGTAGAGGCTGACGAGGAAGGCTTCCTCCTCCTCTTTCTCACCGCTGCTTGTTGTGTCTTCCACCGGCTTCTCCTGCTCGGAGCCATCCTCCGGGCCCGGAGCCTCCTGCGGGACACGGGGTGAGAAGGATCCATAAGGGGAAACTGAGGCAGAGCAGAAGCACCCAACATCCCCCCCCCTTTTCCCCTTTCTAACCCCTCCCAGGGATGCTTTGCAACCCGAAAGCGTTTAACGAGCTCTCGGTTCGTTAGCCGCCAGCCCGGGCCGCCGGCCAAGTTGGTCAAAGCGCTGGAAGCGGGGCGAGAACACGAGGAACGGCTTCCAGGAAAACAGACGGGCAGAAATTCATCCTCCGCTTCCCCCCCCACCCCCCCCCCCCCCCCCCCCCCCCCCCCCCCCCCCCCCCAAACCATTCCCCT